>CM055764.1:8285190-8580190 GCA_029465975.1 Dallia pectoralis | reverse complement strand
ATACATAGTAAATCATATATACATATATACACACACCATCCTCAAACACACACACACACACTATACATACATAGTAAATCATATATACATATATACACACACCATCCTCAAACACACACATATTCACATATTCCTATCCGCTCACCAACACCAGTCTGGCCAAGTTCACCGTGTCTGCCGCCTCCACATTCATCAGCGTTTAGGGTGATTAGTCAGTGACCTCACTAGATCAAATACAACATGGGTTTAAACTCACTGTTGTGTTCCTCTGTAAAGACCGGGTTGGCAAGGTACAAGATGCATGTCGGTGCTCTGCAATCTGCCTTTCATTTGCCTGTGGTCCTACAGAAGAATGTTCTCACAGGGATGTACTTTCATGGGATGATGAAAGAGAAGCTGTGGAGCATGGCTAGTTGAGTGACACATTGACAGGGCTCTTTCGTCTTCATTTGTTGCGAGTGAAAAGGTGATTTCCACTGGTGTTCTCGCTTTAGTTCTGGTCACAACGTGATGATGTCACTTTTTTCCCTGTAGGTTTTTTGTGAAATAAAAATGTGCGATACAGCGGCTAACTAATTTTAACAAAAAACAGTGACCTCTAAAGACAAATACTCACCTCTAACGGACAGCATTTTGTAATATATCCTAGCAATGTGAAACCCAAAATCAACAGACTAAATAGACTTTCAACTTACCAAAACAGAACCTGGTGTGCGTAATGACAACAACCAAACAGAAATGAAAAAAGTTGGCCAACTAAACCCACACACGGAGTGGGGACAGAAAGTCCACCACTCGTGACAAACACTATACATTATTGTTCATGTATTAATTTAAATTATCACATTATATTGTATTACATTGTATGAAACTAACAAAACAAGTGTTTGTTAAATGGTTGATTAGAAGGTAAGATGGAGAGAGGATAGAGAGAGGAGTAGAGTAAGACAGGAGTGACAGAGAGAAAAACGGAGGGGTAGAGAAATGTAGAAGAAAAGGGGAAAAGAGAGTAAGAGAAATAGAGAAAGTCGAAGAGTTTGAGTGACCTCATCAAAAATTCCTGAGCTTAGACTTATGCAAAGACAGACAAGTCAGGAGGCTTTTGGTTGGCCGTTGTCCCTCCCTGAACAGGAGAAATGTCTCTGGTAATGCCAACCTCACTAGACCATTTAGCTGCTGGTATGGATGGACATGTTACCTAAGGTTAGAATCAGGGTTAGGCCTTACCTGAGGTTAGAATCAGGGTTAGGCATTACCTTAGGTTAGAATCAGGGTTAGGCATTACCTAAGGTTAGAATCAGGGTTAGGCATTACCTAAGGTTAGAATCAGGGTTAGGCATTACCTAAGGTTAGAATCAGGGTTAGGCATTACCTAAGGTTAGAATCAGGGTTAGGCATTACCTAAGGCATGCTTAACGTAGCCTATATCCGGGGACCATACCAAACATACATGTAGCATGAGGGAGTTTAGCTTACTCAAACATGCTAATCTGCCCTAAAGCATAAATGTGTGGATGATTTGTTGACACAACAGAGAGAATAGAGCTTGAATTAGAGCTTAAAGAGGACATTGGGCCCAGTTTAGTACCTGTCCTAACCCTAACCCTAGAATTAGAGCTTAGAGAGGACATTGGACCCAGTTTAGTGTCTGTCCTAACCCTAGAATTAGAGCTTAGAGAGGACATTGGACCCAGTTTAGTACCTGTCCTAACCCTAGAATTAGAGCTTAGAGAGGACATTGGACCCAGTTTAGTGTCTGTCCTAACCCTAGAATTAGAGCTTAGAGAGGACATTGGACCCAGTTTAGTACCTGTCCTAACCCTAACCCAAGAATTAGAGCTTAGAGAGGACATTGGACCCAGTTTAGTACCTGTCCTAACCCTAGAATTAGAGCTTAGAGAGGACATTGGACCCAGTTCAGTGTCTGTCCTAACCCTAGAATTAGAGCTTAGAGAGGACATTGGACCCAGTTTAGTACCTGTCCTAACCCTAGAATTAGAGCTTAGAGAGGACATTGGACCCAGTTTAGTGTCTGTCCTAACCCTAGAATTAGAGCTTAGAGAGGACATTGGACCCAGTTTAGTACCTGTCCTAACCCTAACCCAAGAATTAGAGCTTAGAGAGGACATTGGACCCAGTTTAGTACCTGTCCTAACCCTAGAATTAGAGCTTAGAGAGGACATTGGACCCAGTTCAGTGTCTGTCCTAACCCTAGAATTAGAGCTTAGAGAGGACATTGGACCCAGTTTAGTACCTGTCCTAACCCTAACCCTAGAATTAGAGCTTAGAGAGGACATTGGACCCAGTTTAGTGTCTGTCCTAACCCTAGAATTAGAGCTTAGAGAGGACATTGGACCCAGTTTAGTGTCTGTCCTAACCCTAGAATTAGAGCTTAGAGAGGACATTGGAACCAGTTTAGTGTCTGTCCTAACCCTAGAATTAGAGCTTATAGAGGACATTGGACCCAGTTTAGTGTCTGTCCCAATTCTAACCCTAGAATTAGAGTTTAAAGAGGACATTGGAACCAGTTTAGTGTCTGTCCCAACCATAACCCGTACTTTTTCCTCAGTTTATATCCTTAAATCTTTCCTAATCCAATCTTTAACCCCTATTTAAACCCTTAATCATTTTACATGGCAACTTTTTCTGGTCAAAACCGAGACAGAATCTCTTAATGGAAGAGCTTTAGAGTACTGTCCTCTGTATACGTACGTGTGTGTGCGTGTCAGCATATGAGCAACTTTGTGTCTGTTTGTTCCATAGTTTGTGTCATGTGTGAGTTTGCGCGGGTGCATGTATGTGTGTTTGAGTGTATAATGGCTTGCATGCTTTTATGCTTGTGTGTTTTTTTCTCTGTGTGTGTGTGTGTGTGTTGTTCTGGTCTAAGGGAAACACACAGTTACACAATACACTATGCACCAACACTAGAATGATTTCCTGCTACTCTCAACCTCACTAAGCTGCCCGGTTTTAAACGCAACGGATACGTGAAGTGTGGTAATTATCAATACTTTAGCTGGAAAAACAGAGCACCAATTTTCTCGATGAGTTCTATCTGACTGTTTTATTTTTTCTGTTGTACTGAACTCCACCGATGGGCTTTTGTGTAAATCGCACGCGAGACCGCCTGTGAAAACAAGGAATGGAACGGTTCATGACCATTACAGCCTCTCTATATATAGTGTGTGTTATTATGTATGTATAGTGTGTGTGTGTGTGTGTGTGTGTGTGTGTGTGTGTGTGTGTGTGTGTGTGTGTGTGTGTGTGTGTGTGTGTGTGTGTGTGTGTGTGTGTGTGTGTTGTGTGTGTGTGTGTGTGTTTCTAGTAGGTTACATAAAGAGCATGTTCAGACTGGATCCCTTTTGCTCAGTATGGTACAGTGATCTAGGCGGGCATGTCAGATACACACACACACACACACACACACACATACACAGGCCCATAGATACATGTCAGATACACACACACACACAGGCCCATAGATACATGTCAGATACACACACACACACACACACACACATACATACACAGGCCCATAGATACATGTCAGATACACACACACACACACACACACACATACACAGGCCCATAGATACATGTCAGATACACACACACACACACAGGCCCATATTGTTGGGTCTTTGCTGCTATCTCGCCATCAAGGTTTTTCTCAGCGTTGGCGCTTGAGAAGTCCATGTCTGTACATTTCTAATTAGAAGCAGAAAACAAAATACACATTTGATTGGGTGGAACTCGCTGTGACTCTGGGCAACATTTAAACAAACTATTTCAACATCCTGTTTAAATTCGCTCTCAGAAGGCGAAAAAACTCTGAGGTAGACCTTTTCAGTCTATAAAGAAATCCAATAACTTTTCAGAGAAAGCAGTGATAAAATAGGTGATAACAAACTGAAAGCGCCATGAACAAATACAATGCCAAATTGCTCAATGCACTGAGAAAACTAAACTCTTAACACTTAAAATGATTTTAATTGACAAAACATTAGATTACATCTCATCATTTTGCAGGAAGAATAGGATCTGGGAAATTGCATTCACATTCCCCTCAGTGACCTACAATAAATAAACAGGCTTTTTTTCTAGATTCACAAGTAGCATATTTGCACAAAAGGGAGGTCAACATGTGGAAAACTTGCGCCCTCTACCATAGAGGACACATATATAAAGTCCCAGCTGTGGGGGCGAGACACAGCCGTGGGGGACTCCGTCGCAATCTGTATGGCTGAAATCGGCTTCTAGTAGTCATGTGCAGTCTCCTAGTGTAGATCACTACAGCCAGGCTACAGAAAAGACTGATGGCAATAGAATGATGGAATCATGAGTCGTTGGTCCTGTGGCTCTGTGACCCCTGGTGAGTTAAACAATGGCTTCACAGGGACCACTCCTTATATAGAAGGCTTTTTATATCCACAGCCGCTGCCCGCCTAAGTCTGATTTCCTATATGGGGGAGCTGGAATTCAGGAAGGGGACTGTTGTTCCCAGAGAGACATGTTTTCGGCGTCTTGAGAATAGGGGCTTTGTGATGGGCGAGGTGGGAGGTTGGGAGGGTGGAGGTCTCAGCTGGGTTGTTGGAGAGCGTTGCGGTCGCTGACCAATACTGCCTCGATAATCTGCGTAGGTGGACGATGGAACAATTTAGGGTTAAAGCCGCGGTCACAGCGACACATTGATTTCATCCTTATCTTTGACTTGCGATGCGTTTTCTAAGTAGGAATCGTTCGTTAACAGACAGTGGAAGTGACTCAATCCGATCCAGAACACAGCCATTGGTTTGCATGGACAAAAAAAACAAACAAGTGCACGTGACCACAAACCAAATTGAATCTTGAATCTCAATGGCCCAGTCTGATTTGAGCTTATAGCTGTTTGAATTGAGTGATTAATGAAGATGAACCATGCTAATTCCAATCAGAAAATCACACCCCTGTCAGTCTTTATTCAGCTGCGCTGTCAGACCAATTCTGCACCGTAGCCTTACCAGTGTGTTTCCAAGTTGCAGTGTGATCATTGAATCTTCATAAATGGTCTTCTTCTCTATCTTCAGGACCGGCTGTTTTTCGTAATGGAGTATGTGAATGGAGGAGACCTGATGTTTCAGATCCAACGGTCCAGGAAGTTTGACGAGGCACGCTCTCGCTTCTACGCCGCTGAGGTTACCTCGGCCCTCATGTTTCTTCACGAACATGGAGTCATCTACAGGTGAAACACACTTACGCTTATTCAGTTAAACCTGAACACAGTTTGGGACTTTACTATACAGATAGCCTGACTCTAAAAGTCTTATTTTGGTTATACCTGGTTATGGATATTTTTATATATTTGTGATTCTTCTGCATCTAATAATGAGTAACCAACACTCTCACCATAACATCAGGCAATTTCAGATTTTTACATCTAATTCCCATCTAATCCCAATTATTTCCTATGACATTATATTTGACTCAGGACAACTTAGTTCGAAATCATTGTCTTCAAAATTACAATATTTTTCTTAATAATAACTATGCCAATATATGTGCAGTGGGTGGTTCTCTACTTCAATGTATATCTGGGACAGGAGTATCTGTTGCTAGACTTGGCCAGCATTATTTTATTTTCTCATCTGTTAGTCAACCTTTCTCAGAAAACCAACTGTTATTTGCCACTACAGTCATAGCATCTTTGTCAACCAATAACCAAACAGACAGCCTGTCAGAAAACAATGCCACTGTACAGTGGAAATTAAAAGTCTACACACCAGGTTTTTGGATTTGACAAAATGACACAAAGATAAATCATCTCAGACCTTTTACCACCTTTAAAGATTTCAGATTGTTTTTCAATTGAATTGTTCACGTTACAGGTCACATTAAAGGTGGAAAAAGTTTTCGACTTTCTGATTTTTATTCATGTCAACACAATGATGTCATATTTTCATCCAAAATGGAAAACAAATCTAAAAATCTACTACTGCCTCATAACTTTATTTATCTCGAAAACTTTTGATGATAGTCAAGATGTTTTCCTTAAAACCATATTAAGAAAAGGAGGTGTTTTATGCTTTAACTACACTAATACCTCAAGTCTCAACTATCTACTGGGATCATTCAAATGATCTGGAAAAATGCTTCTGTGCTGCTTCTCGATTTAGGTGGAAAGAGATATAGGTGTTGTTAATAATAATCAACCTATTTGTAAGATGGCTTCGATGTGTTACAGCTGCATTCCTTTTAACCTGATAATTAAATGTCAATCTGGTTTAACTCCAGGACACAGCACTATTACCTTGGTTGTAGATGATACTGATAAGGCCTTGGGTGCAGAACAGATTTGTGTTGCCTCATTTATTGACCTGTCCAAGAGTGACAACTCCATATACCTGACAAGCCGTCTTAATTAGGAATGAAATGAATAGTTACCTATGGTCTCAAAACTATTCACTATTTATTAACACTATTTATTGCAGATCGTAAAGGAGTTCCCCAGGGATTGATTTTGGGTCCGTTACTTTATATATATATATGAGATAATGTAATTGTCACGTCTATGCTGATGACTTCTATGGCACAAGCAATTCTGCACTTGCAGTCTGACTTTCAAGTTTGACAAAACTCCATTATAGGTATTTGCTTGATTCTTTTCTAGAAATAAAGCATGTTTGTCATCTCAACTAAATGACGCTTTATGTTTCATTACAGGGGTAAGCTTTTATACACCGTCTTTTATATGCTGTTGTTGGTTGGGATTCCTTGAATTCCAGGAGGGCAATATACTTTTTTTGTTTGTTATAGAGCCGTCCTGAAGAAACTTTAAAATAAATTTACCTCCAAAATATTGAAAAACAACCCAAATCAAACATATTGAATATTTCACAAGGTACCCGGACTCCGTCTCAGATGGGTACCACAATGTTTTCCTACTGTGCCTCTAAAACGTGGGCTGCTTTACAGTATGACCTCATGTTAAAGAAAAATGTCTTTAGCACATTTCAATGTGTGTGACTGAACTTTTTACAGTGAATTTTGCTTGCTTTTTTAATATGTTTTCAAAATATTTTCTTATTCATCTTTTTATTTTTTTGTTGTTGTTATAAAGGGCACCATTGTAAATAAGACCTCAGTCCCAGGTGGTTTTCCCTGTGTGTATATAGAATAAATTATAATATCTTCTGCCCAGTAACATTGCCACTGAGGCTGTGTTTATGCCAGAATGTTTACTGCCAGGGCCGATTTAACCTGTTTCTGGCACTCCATTTATCATCTGATCCCCCTCTCATTTACCACACACAAACCCTTATTCCCTTGAGTCCCACGAAACTATGTTGTCGCCTGTGGGCTGTAGTTATTTTTTCGTCTTCCATTTTGGTTATTGAGCGATTAGCCTCTAGCGTTTTAGGTAAGCCCATATTCCTATAAAACACCCACCACTCACACAGGCTTTCTGGGAATTTCTTCACCGCCCTTCATGTCTTCGCAGTGCGCTCCTTGACCCGTGCTCTACCGCTTGCGATTTGTAGGAATTTTGAAACCTATCCCATCTGCTTTCACCTCGACAACCCCAGCCAAACAGGAAAAGTCCCATTTGGGGCTTAATGTGGTATTAATGCTCGGTCTACGCCTCTCTTCCTGAACTCAGACAATCTGAGAACTGTAGGGTACAGCCAGGTTCCAATGGCAACTCGGAGGGAAACGTGTCAAACACTTCCTGGGTTGACCTGACACTCGTATGAAATCTAAGCTAGGCTATCCTTAAATATCGTTAACTACATCTCAGAAGCTTGGCTCAGTAGGACGTTAGGAATGAGACGCGTTATCTGTGTTTGAGTGAGAGATACACACAAACAGCGCACTCTCAATATCCCACACCAGGTTCCACACTCTTGTTCGCTCATTTCATTCAAAGCAGAGGCACTTAGAGCGACACATTCTGTCTTCTGTTTATTCTGTAACGACTTAAGGTATACCGTCTGCTGGGCATGAGTCATCTGCACTACATAAGACCAGGCGACAAACAATGCTATGAATGTGCGAATAGAGTGTTATTTACAACTGGCTTAATGAGGTGCCGTGTACATCCAGAGATTGGATCACCTGGTTACCAGGTAAATGTGCTACTGTGTCACATATGGAAGGTAGAAAACAGCCTAATTTGGTCTGTGAAAATATTGCAGGTGATTCATCTGAATGGGATTCGGTCGTAAAATGCTAGAACGTGTCCGTAGACAGCTTACCAGGCTAGACCACGATGCGTAATCTCGTAATGCAATTAAATGGTAACACGGTACGTCCTGACCGTGTGCACTGCAAGTCGTCTTCCTCTCTCCCCCTTTGCCCTCTCTCTCGCCCTCTGTGTGACGGGCTGGCCTGAGGACCAAGCTTGTGTCCTGGACAGGAAACGGATCAGACTTTAGTCTGGACTCATTGTCCGTGTTCCCAATCAAAGGGTCCAGGCTACGTGATGTTAGCAGTGTTGTCGTGGCCAGCCTTCCCAGTGCCTTACTACAAGTCTTGTCTGAATAACAAATTTTTTGAAGTGTTAACTAATGCATGCAGGTTTTTTTAATGCCAGGTGGAGCGGTATGCTTGTCTGATTGTGTTATGGCAAAGGACTGTGTAGCCGTCTCCCTAATATCTGTGATGCTGTTCGGTGGCAAAGTCGAAATAAACTCTTTTGACCCCTTTCTCCATCAAATGACAGTTCGAGCTCCGAGCGTGGTATTTCACGTAACGTCTTTCTGTTATCCGCTTGAGGCGACGATATCTTGTCAGGGAGATTTCGCTTCATCAATGCCCGTCGAATAAAAGAAATCGCCAAGCGTCGGGGAATGTCACACGCGCACGTTAGCGTGCGAGGTCTGCAGATTTTAACGCAGCGTTGCATAGTTCACCTGAGTTGACTCGGCTTTACCTCATTGACCCGAAGAACACGCCCGCCGAGACTAAAAAACAAGCCCTTTTGTATGTCCGGAACACTCTGTAATGTTGGTACATTATACCCCCCTTACCCCCCCCCATGCCTGAAAGCGTAAAGAAAACAGTTTTGGAGACAGTAGCAGTTTTATCTTTTGGTGATGTGGGACGAGTCAGGACTGGCTCGCGGTCGAGTCATTGGGACCCGTATGCCATTGTGGAGGGAGAGGGGAGTCAATCGGCTGCCATTTTGTCTGTCCTCTCCCTCCATACAGGCACCTGGGAAGACATCGTTCTAGACGCCATCCCCAATAGAGCTCCGCATAATCCAGAGGAAAGCCAGAGTGAGGGTTCGCGTTCATGCCAACGATTTCGTAGGAGAAAAATTATTCATTGATTTCAGAGAGCGTTCGATCATATAAACTCACACACAAACTGTTAAAAAATAAAACTAACAACTTCAACTATTACACCACAAATAAAGTAATTCACAATACACACTCATACCCTTTATAAAATTGTAAATCATACCACATACATACATATTTTAACCCAAACAGTCAAGAGACCCTGTCTAGTAGACATATGTACTGGGTAAATGTAGAATATGTAATACGTATCTGAATTGTGCAAATGTGCAGTGTCTAGATTTGTGAGCAGATTGCAGAAAAATAACAAGCAATGACCAGGTTCAAGTGACAAATTGTGCAAAAGAGCTATATTTAGCTACGTATACAGTTGTGCAAGAGAACCTCACCTGCTGCCTCCTGTTAGACAGGAAGTCTGTGATCCCTTTGTTGACAAGGGCACTTCCATGGTCAAGAGTTTCTCCTGGAGTAGGGCTGGGATTACGGTGTTGAAAGCATAACTGAAGTCCACACACAGGAGTCTGGCAGAGATTTCCGGGGAGTCAAGATGCTGGAAAAAAGTTGAGAGCCATGTTGATCGTTGTCACGATTGGTGTGGTGGCGTTGCTACACTTCCATTTCGGTGATCCACTTCCGTGTTTTTGTGTTCACTAGCTGTGATTACTTCCTCTTTCACGTGGTCACAGCTGTTAGTAATCTGTCACTTTATGTGGGGATAAAAGGGGTCGCTAGCAAGTCACTCCTTGCTTAGCATTGTTTGTTGTTACATGTCACTGTGTTTTAGAGGTGAGTGTTTGTACATATATAGCTGTCGTTCTTAAATGTTTGTGTGTAAGTCGCTATGTGCGCATCTTTGATTTAAGTTCACAGTTTAGTGTGTTTTCGCCGTACTCGGTTTGTTTTATGTTCAGGTTGTCTTTAATAAACCTGGTTAAACGGATCTATTGGCTCTGCACATGGCTTTCACCGCACTACGCCGCTCCATCCGTGACAGAATGCTAAGCCACCCAAAAAGCCCGCAGAGCCGGACGGTGAGTGGATTCCTCGGAGGGGCAAGCTATAGCGCTCCGAGGTATGAAGCTCACCGTCAACCCACGGAGCAGCAGGAGCGGCGCTACACCTGGCAGGGTGATTGGGGGTCCGACTCCCTCTCCTCGGATGATGAGGAGGCGGTCTACGAGCGAGTGGAGGAGGACTCCCTGGAAGACGCCCTGCTATGGGATCCCGTCCTCAGTCGACTAGTCCCCGCAACATCGGACGTCGGCTGGGGCGGGCAGAAGACACCGCCCACTGTTCCGGGGCTGCAGACAGGAGGAGGAAAACCCCTGGAGCTACAGCCACTACCCCCGCCGTGGGAAGACCCTTTTCTGCCGCCGACGTCAGGGACAGAAAACCCCGGAGGGGCTGGATGAACAGCCCTCAGCTGTTATTAGGACGTGGTGGAGGACATGGCTGGAGCTACAGCCACAAACCCCGCAGTGGGAAGACCCTTTTCGGCCACCGACGTCAGGGACAGAAAACCCCGGAGGGGTTGGATGATCAGCCCTCGGCTGTTATTAGGACGTGGTGGAGGACATGGCTGGATTTACAGGAGCCAGCGCCTGAGATGGTCGCCACCACGCTTGCGCCTGAGATGGTCGCCGTCACGCCAGCGTTCACGATGGTTCCTGCCGTCCCGCCAGCGCCCAAGATGGCTACCGTCGTCCCGCCAGCGCCCAAGATGGCTGTTGCCGTCCCGCCAGCGCCCAAGATGGCTGCCGCCGTCTCGCCAGCGTCCACGATGGCTCCTGCCGTCCCGCCAGCGCCCAAGATGGCTACCGTCGTCCCGCCAGCGCTCAAGATGGCTGTTGCCGTCCCGCCAGCGCCCAAGATGGCTGCTGCCGTCACGCCAGCGCTCAAGATGGCTGCCGTCGTCCCGCCGGCGCTCAAGATGGCTGTTGCCGTCACGCCAGCGCCCACGATGGCTCCCGCCGTCACGCCAGCGCCCACGATGGCTCCCGCCGTCACGCCAGCGTCCACGATGGCTCCCGCCGTCCCGCCAGCGCCCAAGATGGCTACCGTCGTCCCGCCAGCGCCCAAGATGGCTGCCGCCGTCACGCCAGCGTCCACGATGGCTCCCGCCGTCCCGCCAGCGCTCAAGATGGCTGTTGCCGGCACGCCAGCGCTCAAGATGGCTGCCGTCGTCCCGCCGGCGCTCAAGATGGCTGTTGCCGTCACGCCAGCGCCCACGATGGCTCCCGCCGTCACGCCAGCGTCCAAGATGGCTACCGTCGTCCCGCCAGCGCCCAAGATGGCTGCCGCCGTCACGCCAGCGTCCACGATGGCTCCCGCCGTCACGCCAGCGCTCAAGATGGCTGTTGCTGTCACGCCAGCGCTCAAGATGGCTGCCGTCGTCCCGCCGGCGCTCAAGATGGCTGCCGTCGTCCCGCCGGCGCTCAAGATGGCTGTTGCCGTCACGCCAGCGCCCACGATGGCTCCCGCCGTCACGCCAGCGTCCAAGATGGTTACCGTCGTTCCGCCAGCGCCCAAGATGGCTGTTGCCGTCACGCCAGCGCCCACGATGGCTCCTGCCGTGCCGCCAGCGCTCAAGATGGCTGTTGCATCGCCGCCCACAATGGCTGCCGCATCGCCGCCCACAATGGCTGCCGCATCGCCGCCCACAATGGCTGCCGCATCGCCGCCCACACTGGCTGCCGCACGCGCCCCACACTGGCTGCCGCATCGCCGCCCACAATGGCTGCCGCATCGCCGCCCACAATGGCTGCCGCATCGCCGCCCAAGATGGCTGCCGCATCGCCGCCCACAATGGCTGCCGCATCGCCGCCCACGAAGGCCGCGCGCCACGACGCGCCACGATGGCCGCCGCCACGACGACGCCACGATGGCCGCCGCCACGACGACGCCACGATGGCCGCCGCCACGACGACGCCACGATGGCCGCCGCCACGACTACGCTCACGATGGCCGCCGCCACGACTACGCTCACGATGGCCGCCGCCACGACTACGTTCACGATGGCCGCCGCCACGACTACGCCACGATGGCCGCCGCCACGACTACGCCACGATGGCCGCCGCCACGACTACGCCACGATGGCCGCCGCCACGACTACGCTCACGATGGCCGCCGCCACGACTACGCTCACGATGGCCGCCGCCACGACTACGCCACGATGGCCGCCGCCACGACTACGCCACGATGGCCGCCGCCACGACTACGCTCACGATGGCCGCCGCCACGACTACGCCACGATGGCCGCCGCCACGACGACGCTCACGATGGCCGCCGCCACGACTACGCTCACGATGGCCGCCGCCACGACTACGCCACGATGGCCGCCGCCACGACTACGCCACGATGGCCGCCGCCACGACTACGCTCACGATGGCCGCCGCCACGACTACGCCACGATGGCCGCCGCCACGACTACGCCACGATGGCCGCCGCCACGACTACGCCACGATGGCCGCCGCCACGACTACGCTCACGATGGCCGCCGCCACGACACCGCCCACGATGGCCGCCGCCACGACTGCGCCCCCGATGGCCGCCGCCACGACGGCGCCCACGATGGCCTCCGCCACCACGTCGCCCACGACGGCGGACTCTGAGCCGCACAAGATGGCGGACTCTGGGCCGCACAAGATGGCGGACTCTGAGCCGCACAAGATGGCGGTCTCTCTGCCGCACTAGATGGCGGTCTCTCTGCCGCACTAGATGGCGGCCTCTCAGCCGCACTAGATGGCGGCCTCTCAGCCACCGAGGCCTTTTCAGGGCTGGACCTGCGGTCCTGGACTGACCCTTTTGGGTTTGACTGCGGGTTCTCTCCCTGTTGCTCCCTTGTTTTGGTTTTGTGTTTCCGTTTGGCTATCTGGGGAGCTAGCCTTTTAGTGGGGGATACTGTCACGATTGGTGTGGTGGCGTTGCTACACTTCCATTTCGGTGATCCACTTCCGTGTTTTTGTGTTCACTAGCTGTGATTACTTCCTCTTTCACGTGGTCACAGCTGTTAGTAATCTGTCACTTTATGTGGGGATAAAAGGGGTCGCTAGCAAGTCACTCCTTGCTTAGCATTGTTTGTTGTTACATGTCACTGTGTTTTAGAGGTGAGTGTTTGTACATATATAGCTGTCGTTCTTAAATGTTTGTGTGTAAGTCGCTATGTGCGCATCTTTGATTTAAGTTCACAGTTTAGTGTGTTTTCGCCGTACTCGGTTTGTTTTATGTTCAGGTTGTCTTTAATAAACCTGGTTAAACGGATCTATTGGCTCTGCACATGGCTTTCACCGCACTACGCCGCTCCATCCGTGACAATCGTGTCGTCCACAGACCTGTTGGCTCTGTAGGCAAACTGCAGTGGGTCTACTCCTGGATCTGTGATGGTCTTGAGGTGTGACGGCACCAGGTGCTCAAAGGACTTCATAACCACAGAGGTCAGGGAAACGGGTCTGAAGTCATTTAGCTGTGATCTGTGATCTTTGGTTTCTTGGGGACTGGGCTGATGGTGGAGGATTTGAATCAAGCTTGGACGCTGCATGACTCCATTGATTTATTGTAAATGTCTGTGAACACAGCAGATAGCTGGTCAGCACAGTGCTTGAGGGTGGAGGCAGAGACCATCAGGACCAGCTGCCTTCATTGGGTTCTGACTTTTGAATAGTCTGTTAACGTCCCTCTCTAGTATAGAGAGTCCCATACTGGCTGCAGGAAATTGTTGATTGATGCCATTGTAGTCTCAGGGGAGGTGTCAATTGGGATGGATGGATGTGGGTGAGCCCTGGAGAACGGGGATTGTTGGTGGTGTCTGGACTCAGCTGAAGGAGGTGTGTAGACAGGACAGCTCCGTTGACTCTCAAATCTGCAGTAAAACTGGTTTAGGTCGTCGGGAATTTGCAGATAATCGGTAGCCTGGGGTGATTTGCAATCATACAACATACTCTACAGTTATAAACCATATACAATCATACAACGTACTCTACAGTTATAAACCATATACAATCATACAGCATACTCTACAGTTATAAACCATATACAATCATACAACGTACTCTACAGTTATAAACCATATACAATCATACAACGTACTCTACAGTTATAAACCATATACAATCATACAGCATACTCTACAGTTATAAACCATATACAATCATACAACATACTCTACAGTTATGAACCATATACAATCATACAACTCATAATATGCTTATGTTAGTGTAGTATGTCTGTTGGAGAAATTATGAAAAAATAATCCGTATTGAAACGTGTTGTAATATTTTTTTATGTAGCGCACATTGATGATCTGCTTGTACGTTTTGTAGGAAAACAATCACCGCAATAATCAACCCCCAACCCCCCAAAAAAATGTCTAATTTTGTAATTTGTTTTATAGTCCACTCGTAACGCGTTTCCCATGCAGTGCCAGGTAGTTTTACAAGAGAGCGATTGAAAAATCAACTTCTTTTTTGCCGTGTTTCCTGTTTCATGCTTTTATCTGTAATTGGCTGAACTAACTTAATACGGTCAGGTTGTAGTCGTACGCTAAGTGTGGAAATAAATAAATTATCATTCTCCGGGAATATATATAAAGGGCAAGTTCCTCTACTAAGTATTTGAAGCACAAATCAGTAGGCGTGTCTTTTATGGTTAAAACTCGTGTTGTGTACATGTGTGTTTGTTGCATTTACGTAAATGCACGCGCGCACACACGCACACATATTAGGAACCCATTTGGACATGTTCTTGTGTGTGTGTGTGTGTGTGTATGTGTGTGTGTTCAGTACAAATGTGTGTTTGTGTCTTTTGGACAAACCCGGGGAACACATTTGAGGCAGAGGGAGAAGAGTAGCTGTCAGAGTACAGAAGGTTGCCGAGTACGTAATGGAAAAATCACTCCACGTGATTAGCATGAAACACAGGAAATGCTCTCAATTGAGCCTGATTACTGTGCGTGTGTGTGTGTACGTGTGCGTGTGCGTTCTTGCGTGGGTGTGTGCATGGCCACACAAACAGACAACAGGACAATACAATCATTTCTACAGTACCTGCTCTAATCAATGTGTGAATCAAATGAGAGATTGTTTTAGTTTTACTGTCAGCTTTTTTTAATGAAATTATTTTTTTTTAGAAACGTGTTCTCTGTGGATACATCGAGATGCCTTCGTGCCTATATGAAGCAGATCCAGTGGGGAGCTGATATCATGTTCTAATATTCACGGCATGACTATTCTGAGGACTATGTGTGCCATAATATGAAATTGTAATACTTAAATATATAGTGTCTCACCAAAGTGAGTTCACCCCTAAGTGAAAATGGCCATGAATTGGTCCCA
The DNA here is from genome assembly GCA_029465975.1 of Dallia pectoralis. NCBI lineage: Eukaryota > Metazoa > Chordata > Actinopteri > Esociformes > Umbridae > Dallia > Dallia pectoralis. The sequence goes on along the minus strand of CM055764.1, from coordinate 8,564,583 downwards.
ATTAGCCATTTCCGCTCCCCGGTGTCATGTGACTCGTTAGTGTTACAAGGTCAAAGGTGTGAATGGGGAACAGTGTGTTAAATGTGGTGATAGTACACTTATGTACATTTGGATGGTGTGATGTTGTATGTCGTTTCAAGCGTCCAATCACAGTGTTCCAAGCATAAAACACACAGTCCAATGAGAACAGCTCAATAAAATTGGCTAGGTCCCGCCCCTTTGCATTTGAACGGTCAACAACTCCAAAACCATCCAAATTAAATGTCTATTGCACTTGGTAGATAAATAAGTTTAAACATCGCAAATGAAATGTGCATTTATATATTTAATTAGACATATATATTTATTTATTCATGTATTATATATTTATTTCATATTATGGCACCCGTAGTCCTCCATTGCACTACGGTAGTAGTCGGATGTCATACTAATAATGTAATAATGTAGAAATATGGTCTTGTCAAGCAGGCATCTATTGTTTTGTTTAAAGTGTCAACCCGCATCAGTATTTTGACAACCTTCCATTACACCAGGTTAAAGGTAGTATTCGGGGAGTAATTACGTGTCTGCACTTGAAACACATTTTGTCTTAAGCGCCATTCTCTCATGGCGAGTTAGAGTGACAGGTCTGTCTGACGTAATGCCTGCAGAAAAAACGCTAGGTCTCACAGCCGACTGAGAACTGAACTGAGCCGTCTTGTGTTCGAAAATGTGCAAAAAACATGTACGGAAGTTTTTCATCGATCTTCACAGATTTTGTTCAAAAACTGAATCCTGCGAAAATGATTCCCAATATACATATGAAGCATTGCGCAGCAAACGTCTGATCTGGATAATATAGCTGAATGTCGCTAGTTATCGGTGCAGCACAAGGTGACAGTTGCCTTCAGGAAATGTCCCACACGTCTGCCCGTCCAGATTGAGCGCTCCCTCTGCGTCGGTTGGACCACGGATTTAAGACGACGCCCACTGTCCTTTCAGCAAAACTGTTTAAGAAACTTTGTAACCATTGCAGAGTGAATTCAATAAAGTCTTGTTAACTTTCTTTTCTTCTGCTTGCTTCAGCTCTAGCTTCTGTCTAGATATATAATTAGAGTGCATCATGCATGTGCGCTCTCTGTGCCAGTGCCAAGCACTCATTGTGTTATTGCAGCAGATACAAGATGTTAGAACATCGTCCCGAATTTCACACCAATGCCGAGATGCCGCGTTCATATGCATAGAACCGTGGCAGTGAAATTAAATCCGTGTTTTACAAAATAAATGAACCAAAGCGGCCGCGAGTCAATCCAAAAGAAAACTGTGCAGATTGCTGATAAGCTTTTTTAGGCCTCTAAAAAGAGCAGTTGTGTTGTAGCCACACCTAAAGCCGCGCGTACGCCCACTGACCTCTTCACACACCCACACACACACACACACACACACACACAGACTCACACACACCCACACACACACCTCGTTGGTGAAGCTGTTTTGCAAAAGCACCTTGGGCTGAATAGCATCTGTGAAAAGATGTTGACATATTTTTAGCAATCAACCATCAAACCCTGACCAGACTGGTTTCATGGCTCCCCCTGGCATCTTTCATCAGATGCCTCTTATCTCCCCCCCAGTTGCCCCGCCCTCCCCCATGGCTGACAGCACCCTCCATCCCTCGCTTGCTCCCTGAGATCCAGGAGAGGAGCGGCTGAGAGACACCGTATCTGTGGGGCAGCTCTTCAGTTTTGTGGGGCGCCCATATCTTTCTCTTTCTCTCTCTCTACCTCTCTACCTCTCTCTCTCTCTCTCTCTCTCTCTCGCTGTGTGTTCGTGTGTGCTTTCATTGGTTCTGGGGGCCATATACGTGTTTGTGTGTGCGTGCTGTTTGTGTGTGTGTTTCCCAACATAAGCCTCGATAGTGCTGAAAGCTTCTCAGTGTACTGTGGGTACTGGGAAAGTCCTTTTGATCTGTATCTGGTACCTTGTTTTTGTCTTTGACTTAAGCCAATTGGTCAACATCAGATGTGACCACCACACTAATGTGAACACCAAACAGATGTGACTACTATACAAATGTGACCGCCACACAAATGTGACCACCAGATGTGACTACCACACAGATGTGACCACCATACAGATGTGACTACTATACAAATGTGACCGCCACACAAATGTGACCACCACACAAATGTGAACACCAAACAGATGTGACCACCAGATGTGACTACCATACAGATGTGACTACCATACAGATGTGACCACCACACAGATGTGACTACCAGATGGGACTACCATACAGATGTGACTACCATACAGATGTGACTACCAGATGTGACCACCATACAGATGTGACTACCGTACAGATGTGACTACCATACAGATGTGACCACCATACAGATGTGACTACCAGATGTGACTACCATACAGATGTGACTACCAGATGTGACTACCATACAGATGTGACTACCAGATGTGACTACCATACAGATGTGACCATCACACAGATGTGACTACCAGATGTGACTACCATACAGATGTGACCGTCACACAGATGTGACTACCAGATGTGACCATCACACAGATGTGACCACCAGATGTGACTACCACACAGATGTGACCACCATACAGATGTGACCACCACACAGATGTGGCGCTTCACTGATAATATCTCATATTAGTGCAATTATACTTTTATTGTTACACTGTTATTGTTATACTAAAACCATTACAATCATTTCTACCCATATTCACATTTCATGTGATATCATATTTTTGAAACATTTGCACTAGGTACTTAATTGTTTTTCCTGAAAAGTCAGTACAGCTCAGTTATTGACCCGTTGAACTATTCTTACCAGGAAGGAGCGTTCCAGACTGAAGCAAATGCAGCACGACTAACTAACTAAACTTTCACGAGGGATCTTTTTTAGAATGATATCTAGTTCTAAGGATACAGCCATGAATTTGCTGCCTCATATGTGTGTACCACTGTGTCATGGCGATCGTATTCTCTGTGTCGATCTCTATGGGAAGATCTCAGCTGTACACTCCTCACGACTCAAAGGGCTTCTCTCCTATTGGACGAGAAAGCCAAAGGTCCCTCCCATCTGACCTTCTCCTCCAACATGTTTCAAGCAGACAAGTTGTCTCAGTCCCCTCTCTCTAGCTGGCGGACGAGCGTTCTTCTGCCCTCTGACCCCGAATGGTCTCTCTCTCTGTTCTCTCCAGAGATCTCAAACTGGATAACATCCTGCTGGACGCACAGGGCCACTGTAAACTGGCCGACTTTGGCATGTGCAAGGAGGGGATCCTTAATGGTGTCACAACCACCACATTCTGTGGGACCCCGGACTACATCGCTCCTGAGGTAACGGTTCCGCCCACTCACGTATCGGAGTCCCTTGTCCTCTGTCGGCCAGTATGCCGCCTCCCGCCTAACCACCCCGTTGATCCTGCTGTAGCGTAGCCAGTGTCACAGTGTTTCCTGTCCCCCTTTTGTGTTTTAGATCCTGCAGGAACTAGAATACGGCCCCTCGGTGGACTGGTGGGCGTTGGGGGTGCTCATGTATGAGATGATGGCTGGCCAGCCCCCGTTCGAGGCGGACAACGAGGACGACCTGTTTGAGTCCATTCTCCACGATGATGTCCTTTACCCCGTGTGGCTAAGCAAAGAGGCCGTGTCCATCCTCAAGGCAGTATGTGACAGTAACATAACATGACCGGGTCATGCCTGATCTCTAAACTGCCCTCACTTCTCCACCTTCTCTTTTCTCTTTCCTCTCTTCTACTAATTTCTCTGAATTATGTTGTTTTTCTGTCCCCACTTCACACACCACTGTAACTTATTTTGTCCTACACCAACACCTACTCATCTCTCTGTCTCTCTTTATGTCTGACCATCTCTCTGTCTCTCTTTATGTCTGACCATCTCTCTGTCTCTCTTTATGTCTGACCATCTCTCTGTCTCTCTTTATGCCTGACCATCTCTCTGTCTCTCTTTATGCCTGACCATCTCTCTGTCTCTCTTTATGTCTGACCATCTCTCTGTCTCTCTTTATGTCTGACCATCTCTCTGTCTCTCTTTATGCCTGACCATCTCTCTGTCTCTCTTTATGCCTGACCATCTCTCTGTCTCTCTTTATGTCTCACCAACACTCTGTCTCTTTGACTTTCTAACTGTTTCTTTTTCTTTCTGTCTTTCTCTTGGTTTCTGTCTGTCTCTCTGTCTCCTGGTCTCAGTCTCTCCCTCTGTCACTCTCCGTCTGTCTTTATCTCTGTTTTTGTCTCTGGGAGGTAGTTAAGTGGTTTGTGTAATTAGCCGAGCAGGCTGTTCTGGGCCGTGTAGAGTATGTTCAGACAGTGTTTATGGGCGTCGGTGGCTGTGCTGTGGCTGTGCTGTGGCTCTGCAGTGGCTGTGCTGTGGCCGTGCCGTGGCTGTGCCGTCGCCGTGCCGTGGCAGTGCAGGCCGCGACAGAGCGAGGTCTTGGAGATGTTGCACTTCATGTGGGAACCGAACAGCATGTTTGTGTTATCTGGTGGTTTTGGAGCTTGTTTAATCCTCAGGGAGGCGGGTGTTCCAGACCAGTATGCAGATGGTCCTTCCCTTCCACGGCAGCCGCCAGCTCCGTGTGTGTGTGTGTGTGTGTGTGTGTGTGTGTGTGTGTGTGTGTGTGTGTGTGTGTGTGTGTGTGTGTGTGTGTGTGTGTGTGTGTGTGTGTGTGTGTGTGTGTGTGTGTGTGTGTGTGTGTGTGTGTGTGTGACAGAGGAGATACAATTTTGCGTTTGTTAGCTGGTTTATACCAAACATTTTGGGAATGTCAGGACTCAGGAGGTCGTGTCGCAGTCCTCTGGGATCATCCTTTTATATCAGATATCCGGACAAAATGTCCACTCAAAGATAGTCATTCCTGACAATTCAGAACTCGTTGGCCTTTTTGAGTTCACACATTTGGGGTTCGGTTTAGGATTAGAAGTTAATGTTAAAGTTGGGTTATGGTTAGAGTTAGGATTAAGATTAGGTTCAGGAGCTTGGGGATGTGTTTCTGGGCCCCACAATGTCTAGAAAATAAGTGTGTGAGTCTGGGTCGGTGTGTGTGGCCCAAGTTTTTTTCTGAGCCTTTTTCCATCACATGCCCTGCGTTTACTTTGGCCGGTCCGTGCCTGTTTGCAAAGCTTTGTGGGAAAGCATGCATGTTAGTCTTGGACTGGCCTGTGTCACTCTGTCACCAGTCGTCCTGGCACTATTGTCACTTTATATCTGATCACTGAAATCTTTAAAGAATCAAGATCCTAACAATGACTGCAAAAAGTACGATAAGTCACATCTACCATGTCAACTCGTCAGCGTTTGTGATGATGTCCCGTGAGTCACGTGTGTTTATTCACATTATTGGTCCTTCATTCATTTGTCTGCTTTTCATTTTTCCAGTTCATGACGAAAAGTCCTAGCAAGCGTTTGGGCTGTGTGAGTAGCCAGGGCTTGGAGGAAGCTATCAAGGTTCATCCTTTCTTCAAGGAGATCGACTGGGTTCTGCTCGAGCAGAAAAAGGTCAAGCCACCCTTCAAACCTCGTATTGTGAGTAGCGCTACACTTCTAATAGCTTGGTCAGTCTAGGATAAGATGCCGGCTTATCAACCTACTGAATTCTTACCTGAATATTTAATATTTATATCTTACATAATATATTTCTATTTTAATATTCGGTTTAGATCTGAGATTTAGCAAAAACTTATATTGGACTTAACTTTAGGAAAATGAACAGAAGCAATATGCCTACCTACCAATAGTAGTGTTTCCCATGTCTGGAATACCTGGCAGAGTGTTAGGGGAAATGGTATGTTCATAAGAACACAGAGAGAGCTTAAAAACCATACAAGAATCACCCAACGGCAATGTTAAATAGAGGATACTAGAGGCAATATGTTGGGTTTTCCAATTACTTAATCAGGAGCTCTAATACAGTGTTATCCAATGTTTTCAGAGCTCTAATCCAGTGTTGTTCAATTCTTCTCAATTGTTCAATTCTTCTCAGAACTCTAATCCAGTGTTGTTCAATTCTTCTCAATTGTTCAATTCTTCTCAGAGCTCTAATCTAGTGTTGTTCAATTCTTCTCAAAGCTCCAATCCAGTGTTGGTCAATTCTTCTCAGAGCTCTAATCCAGTGTTGGTCAATTCTTCTCAAAGCTTTAATCCAGTGTTGTTCAATTCTTCTCAATTGTTCAATTCTTCTCAGAACTCTAATCCAGTGTTGTTCAATTCTTCTCAATTGTTCAATTATTATCAGAGCTCTAATCCAGTGTTGTTCAATTCTTCTCAGAACTCTAATCTAGTGTTGTTCAATTCTTCTCAGAGCTCTAATCCAGTGTTGTTCAATTCTTCTCAGAGCTCCAATCCAGTGTTGGTCAATGCTTTCTGAACTCCAATCCAGTGGTATTCTGTTTTTTCCTAGCTCCACTCCAGTGAAATTCGTTTCTTTCTGAGCCTTAACCCCGAAACATGTGTTCTCCCTCTTCCCTGCTCTGCTCTGCTCCTGTGCAGAAAACCAAACGGGACGTGAACAACTTTGACCAGGACTTCACTCGCGAGGAGCCTGTTCTCACCCCAGTAGAAGACACCATTATTAAACAGATCAACCAGGACGAGTTCAAGGGATTCTCCTACTTTGGAGAAGAGGAGCCTCCGTCCTAATGTCTGCCTGCCTACACACACTCAAGGCACATGCACACTGGTGCTGTCCACTGCATCTTTGTGCTTTTATGCACACCCCGACATACACACACGTTTGCATAAACACAAGTACATGCAGCAAAACGACTTGCACACCCATTCACTTGCAGACACTCATTCAGAAAGACATGTACCGTGTTAGAGAATAACGGGGGTTGGCAATATGATTAAACAGTCGGCCAATTTCTGTCAAGGTGGAACATAATAAGAATAATTAAAAAAAACGATGTGTACACTGCAAATCGACAATAATGAAAGGCCAAAAACGAGATGTAAAAATAGTCCCTTTAAAATCTTTAATACATACAGACATGATCTCATAACTTCTATTTTTTATTAATGAGAATAGTGGAGCATATTCTAAAGACCGGTGTAGACCCGTGGGCAGACCGCTGTAGACCCGTGGGCAGACCGCTGTAGACCCGTGGGCAGACCGCTGTAGACCCGTGGGCAGACCGCTGTAGACCCGTGGGCAGACCGGTGTAGACCCGTGGGCAGACCGCTGTAGACCCGTGGGCAGACCGCTGTAGACCCGTGGGCAGACCGCTGTAGACCCGTGGGCAGACCGGTGTAGACCCGTGGGCAGACCGCTGTAGACCCGTGGGCAGACCGCTGTAGACCCGTGGGCAGACCGCTGTAGACCCGTGGGCAGACCGCTGTAGACCCGTGGGCAGACCGCTGTAGACCCGTGGGCAGACCGCTGTAGACCCGTGGGCAGACCGCTGTAGACCCGTGGGCAGACCGGTGTAGACCCGTGGGCAGACCGCTGTAGACCCGTGGGCAGACCGCTGTAGACCCGTGGGCAGACCGGTGTAGACCCGTGGGCAGACCGCTGTAGACCCGTGGGCAGACCGGTGTAGACACGTGGGCAGACCGGTGTAGACCCGTGGGCAGACCGCTGTAGACCCGTGGGCAGACCGCTGTAGACCCGTGGGCAGACACTTGGGCAGACTATTGCCAACCCCTGCAGTACACTTTACACACCGATTAAACGATTACACTCTACAAAAAGCCATTAGGGTCACATATAATTGCCAATGTTCAGTAACTGAACAAGACCGTCTATAGCGCTGTAACAGTAAATCTGTCTGTCTGGCCATCAGTGCATGTTTCCTATGTTACAAACTAATGTCATTATAGAGTACGTCAGGTAGGAAGTCCATCCGCTATACCGTCAAGGCCCATTGGCTGGTTCGCATCACATGACATCAACCTCATTGGTGGAGAGTGGTCACCTGGGACTGCATATAGCCGGGTCTGGGCTGATATTCGTGGGGACAGTTCCCAACAGTCCTGCCCTGCGTTATTGTGTCACGAGGCCCGTTCCATTGGACTATGAAATGAACAAGGAATGTTTGTATGACGACGTCGACTTATGTGTATATATTGATTCAGAGGTCAAGGGTTATGTGTGCTTTGGACAGGGGTCTTGTTCGAAATATCCTCCGTACGATCGGACTTTGAACTGTTTCGTCAACCATCCTAGTTCCTCAGTGAGTATATGACACTGAAACGGTGATATTATAATATGAATCTGTCATTTCTTAAGCTGTCCTGTAAGTGCTTCGATGTGCTAGAATGTCCTCCTCCTCTGGCGCGTTGGAATGGAAAGCAAAATCCATAGAATCAATGATTGTAAAGCTCAGAACCGATCGGTTCACAGTATCAAGACAACGAGAAGCCTGTAACTAACTATCGATAACTATTGATTCCTCGAGATGAAACAACATAGGGATTCGAGTCCATGTACAGCACATCAAATGCCTTTTGTGTGTAACTGCCAATCGGTTACGTTTTGTAGATATGCCCACAGTGTTATTGTAGCGTAGCTCCATATATTCTCAATGAATGTCATGGGTTTCTATGTGGACGGATGTGCTTCTGAAGGAGTGACTGTTGGTATATAACTGAATGTATCTGGTGTGTTTGAGTCTGTGTGTGTGTGTCTGTGTGTGTGTGTGTGTGTGTGTGTGTGTGTGTGTGTGTGTGTGTGTGTGCGTGCGTGCGTGCGTGGGTGCCAGTACTGTAGGTCTGCTAGTTGTCGTGAGTCTGTGGGTGTGTTTGGGACATGGTCAACGGGGTCCACGAGAAGTGCCCTCGTGAAGCTTTTTACATTTCCCCCTGTCCGGTTTATTTCGTTTTCCCCGTTTTGATTTGTTGTGATTTTACTGGATCGTCTTGTTGCTCAGCTTCTGGAATCACGGATTTCCCTGCTATGCAACAAGATCGACAATCGAGCGGGCGAAGGCGTCGTCAGATAGCCCATGTCGATCCTTTTGTACAGACCGCGTTGTATATAGAAGCCTGTGAACTTCTCAGAGAAATAGAGGTGTCATCTTTTGCATGGTCACACATATGATATTAATGTGTATTACTAGGATATGAAAAACTTACAATGTCCATGTGCAATATTATTTGTATGTTTGTCGTTCTTTTCTGTTATTGGGTATCTTGGCTCTTTCTTCCTTTCCCTGTTACTTTGCTGGCGTTCTGTTTGGTTTTTCTGGTTTACCTGCACGGCTGGTTTAATTTGCCTGTCTTTAACTCACTTGATAGCCATGTCTCAGTGCTTCCTTCAAAATGCTCCATAGAACCACATCATCATGGCTCTTCCCATACCCTAACCTTTACTAAATCTACATTTCCTGTAGCACATCTGTGTAGAGAACATTCCGGCCAAGCGTAGTGGAAACTATTGGATTAAGGAATCTTATAAAACATGATAACATGCCTTTATAATTCACTTGCACTCAACTAAACTTGAGTGAATATGTGGAACGGGCTCCGTGTGGGACTAAAACCACCGAAGGTGGAAGTAAATCCTACTGTCACAGAAGTAACCACTCTGGGTTGTTATGCTAATGACACGGGCACATTACATTTTAAATTCCCTGTTACAACTGTGGTTTCATTATAGCGGGACAGTGGTCGTAGTGATATTGTAGAAGTAGCATCCGTGATCGTTGTAGTAGTTTCAGTAGTGGCGTAGTTGTAGTTATCGTAGTATTTTCAGTAGCATGTGGAACGTTGCTAGCACCACTAGCAGTAGCGATTATGACATGAGGAGAACTGTAGCAACAGTGGCAGTGGACCATATCATGGAATTAACTATCAGAGCAATACTGATGTCCATCAGTATTCAAATGGCTTTAACTATTTCTCATATCTTGAAGATGAACAAGACCCCCCCGACCAACACCACTGCTTCTACTGTAACTGTTTATACACCCAAAGCACCTGTACTTTTGAAATGCATGCATCCGTGTGATTTTCCCGCCCCGTTACGTTAAGTCCGTGCGACATGAGGACAGTGTTACATACGTAGCGGAGATTACATTTCAGAATGCTTCACCGTTCCCACTTTAGCCAGTTATTTATGAGTTCACCTTTACAGTACCTGGTTGTGCTTCGTATTGTCATGAGTTCATGTCTGCCTTCCCTACCGTGTCTCAGTCTACGTTGTGTCATTTTATTTATATTCACTGGTCTCTTTGGTTTACAGTCTTTGTGTGTTGTGCTTTTTTATGTTTACTTTAGCGTGTGCGTGTGTGTTTTTGATTTTGTTCATTTTTCATTTTTTATGATGGCTGACTCTCTGCCCTACTAGGACCAATAAGGACGGTGTCTCTAGAGGTCCAAAATGCTCCTTGCCAAATCCTTTCAAATGCTCTTTTTTGTTCTACTTACTTTTGAATATGTTTGTGAAAGAAAGAGAGCTGCTCCGAAGCGGGAAACACATTTTCATTGTTGTCAAGTAATTAAAGCAGTAAGGCTCAATAATTATATACATTTCACGGCCGAAGAAGTACCTCTTAAAGTAATTTCTAAATAATGTCAGGCTGATTATGAAGTTGTTTTTTACACACAGACGTGGGACATTTGCACCATGTAAATGTATGTGTCTCTATACATTTGGTGTCTGTTTCCTGGACCCGGAGGAAATGACTTCAGGACTTAAAAGCATGCTGAATGGAGAAATTCGTTGGAAATAGATTTTTAATCCAGGAATAGGCTTATTCTGGCTCTGGGAAAGAGGAAAGGTTTTGGATTTTTTGTTTCTGTATTGTGACGCTTTTTATGTGCAGTTTGTAAACTGACTATTTTATTTTGAATTCCTTTGCAATTCATTAGTGTTATGTCATTGTGAGCATTTTGCTGTGTGCCAAATGTACTGTATTCTAAAGGATGTGAATGTGTAACTGTTTGTTTTTGGAACCTATTAAATATGATGATGTCAAAACAAATAGTGTGTCTGCTTGTTTTAGGGCACATTGCTGTTTAGCTTTCAACGATGTTTATGATTACTAATTGAAACTGTTTACATTGGACAACTGGGCTGAGTGATCAAATATAATTGGTAAAATGTCCACTCAGAAAGACAGCACTGAGAAGTAACATGATGCGACATAAATTATAACCTGATGCTTCCACATTTTTCTATCTTTTCATGTCGAAGAAAAAATCCCCACTGTTGTCATGGTTACTGATAAATAAACAATATCGAGAGGAGAAAAATGACAGAAGACCAGTGATCATTTACCTTATAGCAAGTGCTGAGGTCAAAGATATTTCCTTCACTTGGTATTTCCAATCGATACCCCACATGCGATTCAATGACCTTTTATAGGTCTTTAGTTCAGAAAATTTCACAAATGCTGATTATAGTTCGAACCTATCGACCAAATTGACAAAAGCTTCTTCCCCTGACAATGGAGAAGAGAATATTACAATTGATGTATTTGTGTTTCTTAAATCTAAATCAAATTGTCATATTTTTAGTGGAACAAAAGTAGGAATCGACAACTATTCCCCACCACAAAAAGCTATGAGATATTAGCTATACAAGATGTTTTCTTTCCATTTTGTAAAGACACAATTTAAGAATGCCTTGTCAGTTCTTAATGTATTAATAAACCTTTTATCATGAAAAAAAGCTCTATTCTAAAAAAACTTCTAGCAGTGATTTTCTTATTTTCTTCTACATGATTCATCAATTATGTTTAATAATAAAAGCTTGTGCAGTGGATATAATATGTTTATACACAACCCTGTTAAAATGCCAGGTTTTTGTGTTGTGAAAAAATTAGACTAAGATAAATCATATCAGAACTTTTTCTACCTTTAATGTGACCGATAACGTGAACAATTAAATTGAAAAACAAGCTGAAATCTTTGAGGCGGGAAAATTTAAAATAAAAACCTTACTGTGTTCAGAAGTAACCTATCACATTCAAACTCGTGTCAAATAGAAGTCATCACACAACTGCCAACCTTTAAACTGACTCTGATTAATCACAAATAAAGGTCAGCTGTTCCAGTAGGATGTCATGACATTTTCTTAGTTGCATCTCAGAGCAAAAGAAGGGTACAAAATAATTTCCAAAGAACAACGATGCACATCACCCAAAGAACACAATACCCACGGTGAAGCATGGTGGTGGCAGCATCATGCATTGGGGCTGTTTTTCTTCAGCTGGAACCGGGGCCTTAGTCAGGGTGGATGGAATTATGAAAAGTTCCAAATACCAGGCACAAAACTGTCAGGCTTCCATAAGAAAGCTAAGGATGAAGTTCACCTTTCAGCATGACAACGACCCAAAGCACACATCCATATTCACAAAAGCATAGCTTCACCTGGAGAACATTAACTCTTTGGAATGGCCCAGCCAGAGCCAAGACCTGAATCCAATTGAACATTGTGGAGTGATCTGAAGATGGATGTGCACAGGAGGTGTTGTTGCAATTATTAAAAAAAATATTGAACCTTAATTTAACCAGGTAGGCGCATTGAGAGCAAATTCTCATTCGCAACAAGGACCTGGAGACAGGCTGGGGATTGAACCCAGGATATCATACATACAAAGCATGCACGCTACAACTGAGATACCAACTGTTCCTACCTGACAGATTTGGAGAGCTTTTGCAGAAAAGAAAAGAAATATGGGCAAATATTGAGAAGTCAAGATGTGCCATGCTAATAAACTCCTACCCTTGTTCTGAAATCAAATCGCAAGGTGCTTTAGCAACGTATTAGCAACCAGTTTATTGTATGGTTTTTATTTTTTATTTTTCTCCTTCAAAGATTTCAGTTTGTTTTGCAATTAAATTGTTCTCACTATAGGTGTCTCACTATAGGTGCAAAAAGTTATGACGTGATTTTATCTCATGTTTCCACATGACAAAAACCTGGCAGGGGTGTGTAGACTTTTAATATCTACTGTATATTACTTATTATAAGTCACTGTGACCCAGGAAATCTATCTTAGCAGTTGACCTATACTACAAAAGAAGCGGATTTGAGTGGATAGTGAGGAGTCCAGAAATTTCACATAGTGATTTATGTTTCTGACACCTGCTTTAAAGAAAATAACGGATATTTTATTGGTAATGCTTTTGTAAGAATTACAGATTTAATACAACTCACCAATTTTACCACTGGGGAGAGATGTATTAAATGATGTGACCAGCAAACCCAGGAGACAAATGTTGGGTGAAGGCTGCTCAAAGTGTAGGGTGGTCTCCTTTGTTGGGCCTTGACCTTTACAGAAACAATTAACAAAACCGATATCCAAGTCAATAATTGTGTTAATTGCCCTTAAGCTTTTTCTCTGTATTTAATTATTTACAATATAGGCACAGTCCACTTAGATTCACAGATGATGCACTTTCTGTATGACCTTAGCAAGATAGCCTGTTGATAAAAATCAAACATTGCTCGTGACTAGCACTGCCACTTTACAATACCTGACACTGAAGTTTGGGATCTTGAAACCTCTAGCTAAGCAGTTCCAGGATTAGTTTGCGACTAGGCTAATTTGCGCAATCGCACGTGCCTTATTGTGCATACCTGAGTATTAAAAGCTGGATCATGCAAGGATAAAGTGCCCTAATTGGTTTTCTGACAAATCAACCAGGTCTGAAAAAGATCTGATGTGAAGAGATCTAACGTGATTGATCAAAATACCAATTAGTTCAATTGTTTTTTAGAATTGGGTTACTTTTCATTGTGCTGCATTTTTACAGACAGCCCAATTATGATTTTCTCCCCACTGATCACATTAGGTTTTTTAAAATTAGATTTCTGAGCTAAGTACAATCCAAGTAAATTCTAGGTCAGAGAGTGCAAACTGGCCCTGCGGCCAGAGCTGGCCTGTTAGACGTTATAGGTTTCAACAGGCTTCAGTAAAAAAAAGTCTGGTTTTGCCACAAGATTTTAATAGTGTAAAACTGAAAAGAAACAATATTGATAGAGCACGAAATGCCTCAATATAAGGTAATAAGCAAACAATTTCTGAGCGTGGTGTCAGAATAATATAAGAGTAATCTCTCGAGCCAGGCGGATATTTCCTTAATGCAGTTAACACTGTCAGATTGTGTGCATTGTACACTTGAACTGTGTCAAGTTATATTACATTTGTGAATGCATAGAAGATTAGTTCTTTGTTTGAAAATCCTGAGAAATTAAAATGTGGGAACAGGTGTCCAGTGGGTGGTGTGAACAGAATGCCAAGCACGAGATATAATTATATTTTTTTGTAATTTAATATGTTGGTATTGCGTTAATAAAGAGCAAAACATATTTTGTATGCCTTACATTTCCTCCATATTTATAAAAATAAATAATAAAGTATGTCGATTAACTTTTTTCGCCCCTCACAAGTTAGCATCCAGACTCATGAATAAAATTATGAAATTGAAAGGATGATTTTTTCTAGATCCTTTTTCTGGTCTGCAAATTCATTTTTTCAAAATGTAAATACCTGCTGTGTTCCTCAAGCCCAAAAGTTTGCTCACTCATGATAAACAACAGACTGGTATATACTTTAAAATCCACAATTGTCTGGTTTCGACAATAACAGCTGATTATTCTTGTACATACAGTATAGGCGTACACGACCTTCAGGTCATATTGGCTACTGACATGCAGGCAAAGGCTACTGTATTTACCAGAGTGACAATATTAAACCGTGAGACAACCAATCAGTGCAGGGGGCGGGGTTATTTGAGGCGGTTCTACACGGCGTGTCCACCAATCACGGTCGTGCAGACATACTGAGCGGCTGTCAACGAGCCAGCTGAGTACAGCGGAACCGGGCTAGAAGTTCAGCAGACCAGCAGCGACCAGGAGAACCAAGTAAAGTTTGACAGCGGACCGCGCCGGCCTTATCTGTCTCGATGAGCTAAAGCCTGTGGATTTTACCTAAAGTTAACCGATGAATGGGCTGTACAATCCTCGGCAGTGTTCTGAGACTGTACAGCTGCTTATTATAAGGACACCTTAATATAAGGACACCTTATGAATTGGACCTGTGCATAAACAGCAACATCTACATGCGCTCCTTTTGACTCCTCCATATTTTTCTGCATTTGGCCCCCTGTTGGGTTTCAGTTATTGCAAAAGGGGACCGACTCAGAGAGTCTGCAGACTTTCCTAACTGACCGAACTTTGCAAAAGGAAAACATGACTGCTGATAAGGACAAGAAAAGGTAATGTAAATGTCATATATGAAAAGCTGTTTGGGCACAATGTATGGTCTTAAATTAATGCAATATAGAACAGAAACGGATAGTGAATCGCAATTTCTATTCTCAATTCTGTTTATTTACTTGCCAATCTGTATGGTCAGACTGATCGGAGACCTGTTGCACAACTTGGTGTGTAATAAAAAGTGCACTAAATGCGCACTTTAGTCATAAAGGGTGTGCTGTTGGTTTTTTGATGTTAGTTTTGCATGGTTAGTAAATTGGCACACCATAATTCATTGGACATAAAGAAATAAAACAATTTAATTTTCAATATAGTCAACAACCATTATTCATATTGCATAGAACACCAAGGGGTAGAGCAAAATATATACCTGCATTAGAAATCTGGAAAAGTCGAAGTGATTTATTTCACATTATTAGTACCCTATTTATTAATTTATTGGTTATTTTTTTTACTTTTTTTCGGCTATTGGGGTCAATATTGCATGACTGATCTGAGTGTTTTTGAACCTGTGGGATTAATGTGAGCAATCTCATGAAAATGTGTTTTTAAAGTTGTGTCTGATTAATATAGTCATTTGTAGGACATTGAATTCATTTTCTGGTTGGGGGATGTTTTAAGTGTGTGTTAGTAAATTAACATTTAAGCGTCGTTATCTGTATGTGTGAACCCTTGTATCTTCAAATTGAACAGCTGTTTTTTCAGTGACCTGTTGCCTTTTGAGGGCCTCAACTAAGCAGCAGCACTGGAGCTACTGTGGACAAAAAGATAATGTCAATCAGACAACAGATTTATCTAATAGGCCACTAAATGTCCATACAGTGGGTCGATCGGTGAACAAGTAGGGAGATTGCTGATGTCTGGATGAGTTCATAAGTTGATGTAGGCCACTTTTATATTTTTTAAATAGGAAGGTACACTAAAACTCCCACAGAAAATCATCTCCCTTGTAACCTTGACCAGGGGCCACTTCATGTGATTATAATTGACACAACTACTCTGAGAAAGTTAAAGGATGGTTACCCGATGGAGAGTACATATTTATTGTTGAGTTACACGTTTTATTCATTGGTAAAAGTGTTAAAGTGGAGCCCTTTTTCCCTTGTCTCATTAGCAACGTGAAAATTGTATTCCGTATAATTCCTGCCTCTTTGTCCTCTTCCTATCAGTAGTAAAATGGGCGTTAAAAGTCCTGATAATGTGATGAAGGCTTCTCTGTCTGTCTCAGATGTGTTACTAAATCACATCAACTACACACATCCAGATGACTGAAAAGAGACAGATATTAAGAAGCGAACACAGAACACTTTTGATGTGTCTATGGGTCTGTGGAAGATTTCATTGAGACATTCAGGCTGACAACCATTGCGCGTTACCATTAAATACTTATAAATCTCATAAGACACGTCTGTTGTTATCTTAAACAGTAGTCTTCTCGCTCGCTAGTTTAATGAGGATACAGATGAAAGGCAAAAGCCCTAAGGGCCTGTGTGTGTGTGTGTGTGTGTGTGTGTGTGTGTGTGTGTGTGTGTGTGTGTGTGTGTGTGTGTGTGTGTGTGTGTGTGTGTGTGTGTGTGTGTGTGTGTGTGTGTGTGTGTGTGTGTGTGTGTGTGTGTGTGTGTGTGTGTGTGTGTGTGCGTGTGTGCGTGTGTGCGTGTGTGCGTGTGTGCGTGTGTGCGTGTGTGTGTGTGCGTGTGTGCGTGTGTGTGTGTGTGTGTGTGTGTGTGGGGCACGCATTATCACCGTGTGGCAACATGAAATGTCTTGTCTTTATTACACTGTCAGTGGAGAGAGTTATTGCTTCTGGCCTGGCTTGTACCGCAGTGTTTTTTCCCCCAGCTGGGATATTGCATACTCCGTTTTGCAGACCATGAGATATCCTGATAATGCTCACCTGATTATTTCTGGTTTGTTTTGAGTTCCTTTCCTCTTTCCTGTGGCGATGAAAACAAGCACAAGCAAAATGACAAATGTATGCATACCATTTTTTCACCTTTATATTTAGGTTAGGTAAATATCTTGGCTATTGCCAATGTTTTCCCACCGAATCTCGCCACAGAGATTTGTCTCATAGCCCATAGCATTGTGTACTGTGTGATTCAAGCGTTTTTACACCAGCACTTTGTGTGGGTCTGTCTTGGTTTGTGGCTTTGGTGAGGTTACGTCTCCATCATTATGGGATGCGCTGCCATTTTCTCTGATTCTCTGGCCTGTGTTATGTTGGGTTTCATAAACAAGCCTGTTACCAAAGAAGAAAGATTCCCCTATTGACCAGTGACCCTGTCAACTCAGCGTTACAGTCCACTGGCCTATTGTGACAGAGCTGGCACAATGCCCACTGCCCCGTGTGCCAGCTCAGCCACAGGTCCCTCCCCATCACCCAAACACTGGCGTGGCCTCGCGTAGGACACACCAACCAAATGAATTCATGCGGTTTCTCTTTCCACACCTCTGAAAGCATCGTGTCTGTCTTGTCTGGATTGTCCTTAGGTTCTTTTTAAAATAGTCAATCACTCGGCATTTATTTAAATTGTCTTTTTTCATTCCGGTGATGGAATGTTATATTGGATATGACTTAACATCAAGTTGATGGCCGACCAGCGAACAGAAATAATTGAGATCAAAACGGGTCCAGGAATGACAAAGGAGTAAAGTAAAAGCCTTGGAATAAAACTGTGTTGCCGTGGCCCGGTGTTCAAATCCCTGTTGCAGCATACCGGCAATATTCACCAGCAGCATGCCACCTCATCTGTGGTTGTTGGCCGTCAATAGCGTTCTCCTCCAAGCATGTAGGTGCACTGGAAAGTCATTCCTGGTTGGGGGCGAGCAGTGTGATGAAAAGACAGTGGGGCGGCTTGTTGAGGTGTGCTTCTAACACAGATCTGTGACTCTACTGTGTGTCGATGGTTGTCGCGGTGAGGAACGCCCAGAAGCGTTCATTAATTTGGGGAAAAACTCCAAAAACATATGAACATTTGGAGCAAACAGTTCTTCATAGCAAATTTTTTTTAGTTTTTTGTCAGGTAAGAGTCTCTTAGATCCATAACAATAGAAATTTTAGTTGTCTAAATTGAAAGTATTCACACACACACACACACACACACACACACACACACACATACACATACACATACACACACACACTGGAGCACACAAGGCTTAGGCAAGGCAAAGTGCAGGGCCCTGTACTCTCCCACTTCGCAGATTTGACTCCCAGCTTTGTTTCCTTTTCATGGCCATTTTCAGGTCTTTAAATGGCAGACTGGTGGCACAGAAACCGCCTTTGTGCGAGACCTCTGTGAGTTTTTAAAGCTCTTAGAAGATTTTCGAGAGACACAGAGAGGCAAACACTGTTTCCCAGCTGTATGGTGTCTCTGAACTGAAATACGCCGTTCATTGTGACAAGTTCTCAGGAGACACCATGAACACGAGATTCTGGACTCCAACCCCGACTCCACTGGAGAAACAGCCGGGGGAAGAGGCAGAATTCTTGGTATGGAACAGGAACTTCTTCCCCCCTCTATATTTCCCTGTCTGTCTCTCATTCTCTTTTTTTCTCTGGTTGTTTCGTGTTCTGCTCGTCAGCCCGTCTCAGTCCCGTCTCCACATGTTGAACGGCACGCACCCCAGTGTCCACCTAGCCACGATGGTGTTGTTGTAGACCTGTCGATTTCCCGCCAGGACGTTGTCTCCCTGTCCTTCCGGCCAGGCATCTCTGCTTCCATATCCTTCAGTCGTACTCTGGTGCCCTTCCTCAAGTCGGCTGGCTTCACTCCAACCCCCCCCCCAACTCCTTCTGTTATGTGACTTTGTTTCACCAGAGATATTAGCGTTACATTGCCCCTAAATCGGTCGCCATGTTTGTCAAGAATAGTTTTAAGGGTTTTTTCAAGCCTCTCTTGTCCTCATGACGGCTGTGGATGGAAGATGTGCTGTAATTTTTGAGCAAGAATACAGTCCCTGGTCTCAGTTTGTTTGGGTTGGTCACTATTATCATTTCCCAATATTGTTTATTTACCAACCATCCACATCCTAGAGAATCATTGGGACATTTGCCAAACTCCAATGTTTTATGGCACTGTAGTTAATCAGTCCGTGCGATTTGAAAGAATGCAGTGAGCGAGACCGACAGAGAACTTGGCTAAGAAGTGCATTTTGCCCTTTTTTTGGGCCAAATCCTAATCTCGTGATTGCATTCAAATCACATTTAAGTCAAACAAGTGTCGGCTGTTATCTGATAAGACACTGGAGAAAGACGACACAAGTCAGTCCCCGTCTTCCCTCCGATTTAACTCACTTCTCTGCCAAGGCCCGGTTGCCTAGTTTGTATGCTGAGCCGACCGGTCGCCGGGCAACTGTGGGTCGCCACCTGTGTGTTTGAACATTAGCCCATCACATTTAGCTAATCACAAGCGAGTGCTTATCCCCTCGGAGAAACTTAAAGCCTGCGGCTCCTGTGCGTATGGCCTTAACTGTCGGATGTCCGATATTGGCCCGCGATAACGTTTAGACGTTCGAGTGACACGACGGGAGATACGCGCAAGGGTGTTTAGTGCGACAAGCGAACGAGAAAACGCAAACAAGAAGAGGCGGGCGGTTTGGCTGGCGGGACACTGGAGGAAGGGAGACGAGAGAAGTCAGACTGTCGCCGGAACAGGCTGTTCATGATGCTCCAGTCATATCAGATGCAGTCTGGCCGGCGCTGTTTGTTTGGTTGTGTGAAGGGACACTTGCATGGTTCCAAAGGATCACAGATTAGACTGGCCTGTAATGTTTGCTGTTTGTGTTTAGCCAATCCTCAATACCACAGGAAGACTAAGTGTAAGCAAGGAAGGTCTGTGTGTGTGTGTGTGTGTGTCTGTCTTTCTGTCTGTCTGTCTGTCCGTCCGTCCGTCCGTCCGTCCGTCTGTATGTATGTGTGTTTTTGTGGAAGGGATGGGAAAGGCAGCGTATGGCCTGGTTATGTTCTGTGACCTGAAACCACCTTTAATGGAAAGTAGATTGCATTTATTTTTATGCATTTGCAGAAAGTGGAAGTAATCATCTGTGGTGCTTAAAAGAACAAGCTGCTCCCTCAGCTGGCCTTTCACTGGTTATATTAACTAGAATGTCGTCTTCCTGTCATAGAACAGCTGAAACAAGACTTGTGTTGGGTTAGTTGAGAGGGTTGTAGCCAATGCGTGTATTCCGTAAAGAGTATTTATGGCTAATGAAAAGGAGAAGGCTGGAAGAACGGGAGAGAGGGAAAGTCTTCCCAAAGTCAGGAAAAAGGTTGTTACCGCCCCTGAGTGAAGTGGTCATAGTTCACAAGTCTGTGGATTTTGGTCATCAGCAAACATCAGTGATTTAATCATCAGAGGGTCAATACCTGGTATGTCTCCAGAATGTCTCTGTGGTGGCTTTTATCTCTGGTTCTCCAACCTTGTTCTCTAAAATAAATGTGATGAATTAAATGTTAGGGTTCTGTTTGTTATTCAAATTCTTATTGTTTCGAGAAAGACCCCAGCCCCACAAAACAAACGCATAATTTTTCCCCAAAATGTCCCCCTAGACAACAGGCCCAAGGCTAGGTCACAAAGGCTGTCACTCGCTTTGACCGAGGTGTCGATTTAAATATGCAGCAGAAATAACAAAGGTCCTTGTTTTAGGCTAGAACCAGCATTCTTGGTTATTTTTGACATCCGCTATTGGGTTCTAAGGAGTTCTAATTTATGGCCGCATTGAGGATCAGCCTGTCTTCCCTCATGTGTTCTAACCTGACTGTGAGTCTACACAACGACCTGGTACCACGAAGAACAAGATCTCTCAAACAATCACTTAATTAAACAAACTGGCCTCGCGAAAGCAGCGGGAACCAGCCCCAAATATCCCGACTTCGGTGTTCATTGCATGAGAATAGCGTGGAATGGTGACCTGGGAGGAGCAATGTGCTGAGTGCAGGTGTCTTGTGCAACGCGCCGTGGATTCACACTCTCAACGCGTAACGCACCAAGCTCCGACCCGAGAACGACTAAAACGTTAACGTTCCCGTCAACACGTCAGACTAGTTCTGGCCTCGTTAATCCCATTTAACAATGAGACTCGAACCCTGGTGGCTTTGTGACATGCGGTGGCTGGATGCTTCGTTCATTTCTGTCAGCGCTGTTGTAAGTTTAAATTAAGTACAGAATGTCAGGTATGCATTTTCTGCCAACGGACCCTGAATCCATCAGAACTACTGTGGATTTCTCTTCTCATGGCTGGGCGTGGCCTGTCCTCATTTCAGTGACGGATTAACGAGGTGAGGCCTGTTACGAAGACCTGACAATATTAACCATTAATTACTCAACGGGACCCAAACTAGCACAATAATATTATTATGGACTAAAATGTATAGATTAACCCTTGGTGATGATGATATACAGTATATTCGGTATCGAAGCAAGTGATGAAATTAACTGTAGACAAGCAAATAGTTACTGTAAAATTATTTGAGTTTGGATAGAACAAAATCTACTCTATCAAGACCTAACTTTTGTGTGTGTGTGTGCGTGTGTGTGCGTGTGTGTGTGTGTGTGTGTGTGTGTGTGCCAATTAGCAAAAGGAGAGAATTCTTAATGTATTCTACACTCACAAAAGTACTCCAATCTGTAAAAAAGAGATGTTTGCAGTCTACAAGTCCCCTGGATGACTTGAGATATTACAGTGTAATAAAATAGGTTAAATATGACATATTCACACAACGATAGATTATAATTAACCATGTAATATTAGATATTATTATTACTACTAATATTAATATTAGTTGAATTTAAAAAAGAAATCAATCCCATCACACAATGTAGGATTTTTTTGTTGTTGACATTTTGGTTCCCTTGTTCAATATAGAGGCTTTAAACTCATAATAGCAGATAGCTGGCTTGTTGTGGCTATTTCCTGATCCTGTTGGTCAAGCATGTCACATCAAAAGGCGGCTCTTCTAGCTAGTTCCGTCCAGTGGGGATGCCTTGTGGAAAAGGATTCTGGGATGTTGCCCTCTCACTGTGTTGGTCAAACCTGGTACAGGAAAGGGAACAGCTCTAGGCCAGCCAGGACTCCTGTTGGACAGTGTGTTAACAGGCGCTGTGAAAAGAGGTTCCTATATTATAAGTCATTGTTTTCCCAGTGTGAGTGGATGAAAGGTTAAATCTTAACCACCATGTCTTTACTTGTTCAGTAAACCAACATTGCGTCTGTAGAAGGTAAATAGGTGAACATCTTGATCGTTGTGGAAAAACGGTGTCTCTGTGCGTGGAAAATTCAGAATCGGAATGTAGCTACGAAATGTAATGATTGCATTGGTTGTGGTCGTGAAGGCATTGGTGGTTTGTCTATTTGTCCTAGAGAGAAGAAGAGCTAGCGAGTGTGTGTGTGTGTCTGTGTGTGTGGTGTTTGGTTTTAATGTTGGTGTGTCAGGGCTTGTGGTCTTGGTCAAGGACACATGGGATAATGGTAAATGGTAAATTCCAAAGCGCTTTACAGATCCTGCGTCACATTCACCCATTCATTCACTCATTCATACACTGACGACCGCGTATACCATGCAAGGCGACTGCAGGCTCGCCAGGAGCAGCTGGGGTTAGGTGTCTTGCTCATGGACACCTCGACAATTTCCCAGGAGGAACCGGGAAAACCAACCTTCCGGTTGATAGACAACCGACTCAACCCACTGAGCCACTGCCGCCCGTATTTCTATGAAAATGTATTACATTGTATATGTTTATATAAATAATATCTATTTGCTTTTGTAAAAACAATAACACCAAATGTTTACCAAAATTAGCGACTACATTACCATTTGTGTTCGGTCACATTTACTTGCACCTTGTGAGTGCGTGTGCGCGTGTGTGTGTGTTTTTGTCTGCCCTGGTGTGTCACCTGAGTGGATAATATCGTGTATGTGTGAAATGCTGTCTGTAGTTGATTTCAAGTGGATTCTGGGCCAGAGGTTACCTAATTGGGAATGTAGAGTCCTTGGTTCACTTACCATAGACATGGATCTGCTGTGTGGTGGTTGACACAGCCTGGAATTAGCTCCGGTTGGTCTCTAGGCAGTCATCACGTGATCAAGAGACCTGACGCGCATTTGTCAAACCCAAGCGCATAGCGTGCATTTCAACTTGACATGTTGACATTTTTCACTGCCCATCGGAATTGTTGAGATTTTTCAGGGCAAATCTGAAAGATTCAGCAGGTGCGTCTGAACTCCGTGACACGGCGCGACAGAAACCAAGCAGCGGCGAACGTCAGTAAACAAGTTGGAACCAGTTTCGCAATAAGAAATGTTTTTGTTTTTACTTATTATTTGCTATATGTTTGCCACTCCCGAAAGAAGCAACGCTAATGAATAACACATTCCACGTCGGCGCTACTCTTGAATTGGGTTTACATGCAGGCAACTATATTACACCTAGCCGGTTACATCCCTGAATGTAACATATCCCGTTAGATTTTTCCATCGCTGCTCAAAGAGATGAGAGAGACGCGTGGTTTGGTGATATGGGTCTCTGTTGACATGGTACATCAAAAGAAAGACATTTCAGGTCCGGTAATCTCGGACCCAATCCCTGCTCATATTTCACTGTTGCCGGGCCTTCAGATTTTTGATGTAGATATCTTTGATATCGTGTAACTGTGGATGGTTTTCGGGAGACACAAAAATGAGGAAACCTCAGCGAGCATTTGCCGTGTATCCACCTGACCAGGCTCTACCTGCATCTGGACGTCGTTTCATTCCGGTGCTGAAACTATTTTCTCATATCTTTACCAGGTGTGCTTCACTTACATCACTACATGAAGCTGGCCTTTACCAGGTGTGTTTCACTTACATCACTTCATGAAGCTGGCCTTTACCAGTTGTGTTTCACTTACATCACTACATGAAGCTGGCCTTTACCAGGTGTGTTTCACTTACATCACTACATGAAGCTGGCCTTTACCAGGTGTGTTTCACTTACATCACTATATGAAGTTGGCCTTTACCGGGTGTGCTTCGCTTACATCATTTCATGAAGCTGGCCTTTACCAGGTGTGCTTCGCTTACATCACTACATGAAGCTGGCCTTTACCAGGTGTGCTTCGCTTACATCACTACATGAAGCTGGCCTTTACCAGGTGTGCTTCGCTTACATCACTACATGAAGCTGGCCTTTACCAGGTGTGCTTTACTTACATCACTACATGAAGCTGGCCTTTACCAGGTGTGTTTCACTTACATCACTTCATGAAGCTGGCCTTTACCAGTTGTGTTTCACTTACATCACTACATGAAGCTGGCCTTTACCAGGTGTGTTTCACTTACATCACTACATGAAGCTGGCCTTTACCAGGTGTGTTTCACTTACATCACTATATGAAGTTGGCCTTTACCGGGTGTGCTTAGCTTACATCATTTCATGAAGCTGGCCTTTACCAGGTGTGCTTTGCTTACATCACTACATGAAGCTGGCCTTTACCAGGTGTGCTTCGCTTACATCACTACATGAAGCTGGCCTTTACCAGGTGTGCTTCGCTTACATCACTACATGAAGCTGGCCTTTACCAGGTGTGTTTCACTTACATCACTACATGAAGCTGGCCTTTACCAGGTGTGTTTCACTTACATCACTACATGAAGTTGGCCTTTACCAGGTGTGCTTTACTTACATCACTACATGAAGCTGGCCTTTACCAGGTGTGTTTCACTTACATCACTCCATGAAGCTGGCCTTTACCAGGTGTGCTTCACTTACATCACTTCATGAAGCTGGCCTTTACCAGGTGTGCTTCGCTTACATCAATACATGAAGCTGGGCTTTACCAGGTGTGTTTCACTTACATCACTTCGTTGTCACTTTACTGCCAAAGTGAAACACAAGCCATTTTCAGACCTAACGGACACTTAGAAAAAGATTTCTAATAGTCAGACAGATTTTTCTCAGTGTAAAGAAACAAATGCACAGAAAAACAACGTAATAGAACACGAGTCTCCGTTCAGGTCGGTTATTTGTCATTTTATTTATGTATATATCCGTCGTCCTATTCCATTCAGGAAATCCAGGTAGACACATTCTGGAAAACCGGACTCTGGATAAGTGTTGGGCGCCAGGCCCAGTTGTGGATACCGGAGTTATTGTTATAGTGGTTGACATATTAATCCACTTGGGTTAGACCTCCTGTGTTCGTTTGATGGATAATGGCTATTGTCTACTGGTCGCCGTTTATTTCTTTATTTGGATCCCGGTTAGCTGATGCCATGGCAACAGTTAGCATTCCGGAGGTCTTACACTTAATGGGAAAGAAAGGCATTAGGGGCAAACAAAACGATGCAATTTGGACTCATTCTGCCAAAATATTTACACATAGACTGAACAGACTTAAAAGGATAAACAAAAAGTAAAATGTAGAGGCTGTTTGAATCTGTCCCCAAAAATGGTCAGCTGTAACTAGTGGGCTGGTGTCAAAGAGGTGAGCTACGCACATACACACACACACACACACACACACACACACACACACACACACACACACACACAGAGACACACTAGTCAGACAGTAAAGGATACACACTGGCTAAATAACTTCACTAGAGTGAAACGGGGCAGAATTTGTCAACAACAGTGTAGTGGTACCTGAAGAGGCACTCAAATAAAGGCCTGTCCGGTAAAGGGAAAATGGTTAAATGTTGGCTACTCCAAATGACCTAAAAATTCAAATTCCCACAGGATGCTTTCAAATTTAGGGCCAACCCTAAGATATTATTACTATTGTAATGGACAATTGAGTCTGCCACCTGAGACGGAAATTCAAAATTCACAGCTTTTAGCTTTTCTCAGATACCAGTTTTGATTCTGCAATGTGTACGTCTTGATAAAACACCACTGTCTAATGTTTAAAAAAAATCACGGGACAACTTCTTATACGCATGGAGTATGCAAAAGAAATGGCCGCGGAAAGAAATTATGACATCTTCCTGCCAGGCTAGTTAGCATTAGCGAAATCCCGCGGCGTGCCAGGTGAATTAGCCAAACTCCGCTGAGGGTGAGATTTCCCTTAGGGTGCAACTAGTCGATCACAGTCTGACATACATAAGACAAAACACTCCCCGTATTGACTCTAATTGAAGCTTGCAAAAGCCTTGGAGCACACCGACCCGCTTATCAGTTTGAGGAGCTAAAAATACATTAGGTAAGACAATGTTCGTGATTAAGTCTTCTTCACCATCTTCCTTTGGCTGATGGGATACAACACAGGAAAACGGGAACGTCTGCCGTCCACAGTTCATTTTTAGAATGTGTCCCGTCCGAGCCGGTCTCTGTTGAAACCATCTTAATGGCAATTTATTCTCTGACAAATAGGACATGAGAGGAAGGAGTGGGGAAGGAGGAGGGGGGGTGTTGTTTCTATTAATGTTGGCGAATAGGGGACCCCATTGTGGGGAACGATTTGGACGTCCCAGCTCTTTACCCTGGCGTGGACCCAAGTAACAAATGCTCAAAAACACAACGGACATGTTTATCTAATATTAAGGGAGGAAGCAGAACAAGTCCTGGACCCACAAGACAACAAAGTGGTGCCACTGCTTCAGATCACTGGTACCAGCTTTTTGAGTGAGTTCCTGTCATTCATCAGAGTTCTGTTAGAACTTATAAATGATTGTTAACTTGTTTGTTTCAATTATATTGTTTGAATTATATAGCGGATCTGTGTCCGCTATATAATTCCGCTTTTGCAATATCGTGAATGTATTGATTGTAGCAGCGGCAGGCCACAGATCAGCCCAAGTCTGCACATTTCTCTCTTGCTCAATATGCAAATAAATAGAAAACACGCAATATTTATTTTGAAAAACTAAATACAGCGGAGAACACAAAATGTAATAGCTAACATGAATTCAGTGGAAGATTTTCCTGATTGTGCAGGGCATTAGAGTGGTTTGTTATCCTCTATTTAACCCGGTATGCACACTGGTGAGCCGTTTGACCACTCACAGGTGAAGCCGTTAACGTTCATCACCTCCTAACAAGTCGATGTCCGGGTCAATTAGATGTTACGTGAACAATCAGTCCTACAAGTTAACATGCAGGAGAAATGTGCTGGAGTACATGCCTGAGTTTCTTAGACAAGGGCCACGTAGCTATGACCCGACGACTCTGTCAGAGCAACCTTGGATTGCTGAGGATTCTGGGGAGTATCTACCTACAGTGGTTTGAGGAGGGACATACATCCCAAACTGGCAACTGAGTGTTGGGCGCCCAAGGCTCATCGATTCACACAATCTGGTCAGAAGTGACAGAAGGTCGACTGTGGCCCACGTCAGAGAAAAGGATGATTAGTGATGGTTACAGGAGGGATGTGACACAACACACAGTCCACCCTGCTGTATATGGGGTCTGTGTAGCTTCAGACCTGTCAGAGTGCCCATGATGACCCCATGACGACCCCACGATGACCCCTGTCCACCGTCAAAAGCAACTACAACGGCACACAAGCGGTAGAACTGGACTTTGGCGCCGTGCAAGAAGGTTGCTTGGCTCAACGAGTTCCGTTTTCTTTTATATCACGAGGTCGGCTGTGTACGTGTGCGCTGTTTTCCTGGGGAAGTGATGGCTCCAGGATGCACTTTGGGAAGACAACAGGCTGGCGCAGGGAGTGTGGTGCTCTGGGCAATGTTCTGCCGGGAGACCCTTGTCTCCGCGCTTTCATGTGGACGTCAATTTGACACGTACAACCTACTGAAACATGGTTGCAGACCAGGTACAACCCCTTCACGGCAATGATCTTCCCTGTTTTGGCAAGCCCGCCCGCACGCAGAGGACCATATCAGCCATAATGATTTGGCTTATCTGCGTTTTTTAACAGATTAATATAGTGCAGCTGTACAACAGACGCTCTGAGTTGGGATCTAGGAAATGTTTAAGGGAGAAGAGAATAATGTGCCAAATTGACAGTAAAATGTATACATGAAGCAAGGAAAAACCAACCTCAAGTTTCACGATAAAGTGTTGGGCCACCAGCCGCCAGGACAGTTTTCTTCGCGAAGATAGTCGGTGTTTTGATGGTTATGTGGCGAGAGCGCCGTCACACCTATTGGTCCACAGTCCGCTGACTGCCAAGGTCACAGCATCACTACATGTGACCCCACATGCCCTGTGGATGGGGGCGTCGTCATCCTGGAAGAGACCACTCCCATCAGGATAGAGATGTTTCGCTATTGGATGAACAGGATCACTTGGAATAACCCTCTGATGTTTTGCGTTGACCCCTTCTAAATGGCTGTACGGTTCTCTTGTGTACTTCGCATGTGTCAGGAATGTGGTTAAGGACGAGTCTGACCACATTCCTCCATATAGTTATTGACCACTTTTCACCTCACTAAATTCAACTGTGCATTTGACTTTGTAATGGAGGATTTCATTACTGCGCCCTTTACTATAACATGCCTGTCTGACTGTTCTTGCTCGGACACATTCTGATCCCGCCCTCCAATAACGTCCCCAGTCACCCGGTAAAGATTCCCCACTCTGTTTTTTTGTGTGCTTTTGACCCTATTTCGTATTTGAATTTCTGTCAGACAATTCAGCAATGTCACACACAAAAATGTGAGTAACACACGAAAATATATATTTCTGAGGTGAAGTATTCTATTTTTAACCTTTACCATCCATTTTTTTCGGAAGGCAGATTCTCTTTGCACCGTATTTTATATTTCACAGCTTGATTTTTTCTGATGTATGTTTTCCTGTTGATTTAATTTTCTGCTATGGAAAGACATCCACTTTCTGAAAGACTTCATTATAGATATTTCAAATGCGGTTTACTAGCAATTCCACCTGTTGGATATCCTTACTCCAGGAGGTATTACATCACTTTACAAGCCAATATAATGTGAATCAGAGGCCTGTTGTGGCCTATAATCAGGAGTTTCCCAAATGCCCTTGGGTTACATATGACTAGGCTGTCAAAGAAACAGCATGTGTTATGTCATGTAAAGTCATAAATAATGTTGTCTTCAGCTCTAATAAAGCTGGTCCGCGAATCTTAGTGAAATATTTTATCTGTGTTAGAATCTTCTTTAAAGGGTTATCGCCTAATCACCGCTAGAATCTAATTAGCTTATTTTTCCTTTCTTCTCTCCCCTGTAGGAAACAATTTTTTCGCAAATGTAGAAATCACTCTAGATAAGATTGTGATTATGTAACGGTCAATCAATAGAGGGTTCATGGTAGAACCATATTAAGATGTTCTTTACTTAGAAGGTTGAATATTTAACCCAGTTGAATGATGGTCTACTTTGCACCAAAACAGTTTCCTGACCGGTTTGCTCTGGGACATATTGTTTACCTCGTTGGCTCAAAGATTTGTTCTAGTCCATTTACGTTTGCTTCAACTGCTGGACTGCTTGCTGATTTTGATAAGAATCAGAAAGGGTTTTATTGCCACGTTTACAACAAACAAGGAATTTGTTCTGCGACAATTAGCACACACTTAATAAACAAATACAAATCGTACATATCAAAACAAATGTGCGACCCATCTCTAGCACGTTCCTATATCTCTATTTAAAGCAAGTGGCATTTTGATGTGGCTATCAGGGCGGGACTTCCAACTCCCATTGGCTCATCACTCCTGATGTGTCGCTTGGTCACTGGCTGATCGTTGCTGACGACCGGTCAATAGGATGGTAGCCAGGGTGTAGGACATCATACATTTGTAGAGGAAACAGACAAAACGCTACACGCCCGGAGTCCGGAATCCAGTCACAGTCCTAGAAACATCAGATTTAATTTGGAATTACGTAATCTAAAGTCACGAGGTAAATGTGAGAATCCGGATCAAGGTCACATTGCCCGTCCTCTCGTCTGATTCCTACCTGTTCGCTTTGTAGCATTGCATTTTCACCGTCTTCCTCACGTGTGCTCAGAGTAGCCGGAAATGAAACGGCATGTATTGTCGTGTAACACTTCAGAGTGGAATCGTGGGAGAAACGCTCTTCAAAACATCCACTGCGACTGTTGCACACTTCATCCCAACTCTCTGCCTTGCGGTACGGCGTCGCAGCAGCCAGGAGTTCACCGTTTTCTCGATACTTTGTTCCCAGCATTCACTGCGTCTACCGTGGAAGAATTCGGACGATTGTCGTCATTGGTTATTCCCGATCACACAACACGGAAGCTTGTGTGAAGCAAACAAGCGTTAGTTTGTTGTGGACATTGAGTACGTCTCAATTACATGTTGTGTACATAATCAGATAGCTTGCATAATAACCACGACCAAGGTGCCCCGGGGCGGTGCTGGCACAAATGATGCGGGCTACTCTCAGCGGATGATACAGTTTCCTGTCCGCACAAACACAAGGATGTTTTAAATGTAACAAAATCGTTCTCTAGGACAAAACAGTGGGTTCTCTCAAGTCCCCATGGTAGGTAACCAATGAACAATCGTGAGAACGCAGAAAGCTTTTTTCAAAACCAAGACACCGTGTTTTGAACAGGTGTGAGAACCATCAACTGCAAAAGTGATGTGTTGTGGACGGAAGTCATACCAAGGTCTTGCCCAGGGGGCGCTGTTTGAGCCAACACAGACCTTTTAAACTGTTTGTGATACGGATGATGTTAAAGTTTCCCAAAAATAAATCGATAAGTTAGTCATCGTCTTCTCTGAGGAACCACCACAGATATGTTTGCATGTGGGTGGTTCACACAGGTACAAACCCAATCCTAGAATTGGGCGGGTTTGGTTTAGGTTCAAGTTAGGTTTAGGATTTGGCATTAGAGCTAAGTTCAGTGTAGGCGTAAACATACATTAGTGTGCTTAGAGTTAGAGGATGGGACATTTCTGTTTTTCTGCACTACAAAAGTGTGTGTGTGTTTGTCAGGCACGCATAGTGTTACTGCTGTGGTGTGACAGGGCATAGTGCATACAGAGTTCATCCAACCTGATGCCACACGCCATGCCACAGTAAAACAGCCCTCAAAACCACATCTCGGGCTCGACCACTCTACAAGGCTCTGCATGTGCGTCAGAGGAAACAGCTCGCTACAACCCATTACCACCACCTACAATTCTGATACTCTTTTCTTCCTCTCTCTGTTCTTTTACCCCATCTCGGCTAACCATCCTATCTTACAGTGTCACCGTTTATTCTTGTGGGTTAGCGTAATAGTAGCTAAATCTGTAGCCTCTTATTTCCTTTTGTCACACTCAATACTCTACAATAATCCTTTTTCAAGCCTTCGGTTCCCTACATTCTTTTTGATGTACTTTCGTACTCGTTTTGCCGTAATTTGTGTATCTGAGAGTTTTTAAATCTATTGTGAATTCTGAAGGGGGCCATAGTTCACAGGGTTGATGTATAGTTTATAAACCGGGAGGAAGTACATTCCAGTATCATTAAATCTGTAATTATTTTCTTGGCTGTGGGCCAGTGATGTACTCAGTGGAATAAGGAAATATTAACTCTGTGTTTGTTGGTTTTATTCAGACGCAGGATAGATACTGCAGACTGTAATGACCTATAGTAGGACCTACTGCAGACTGTAATGACCTATAGTAGGACCTACTGCAGACTGTAATGACCTATAGTAGGACCTACTGCAGACTGTAATGACCTATAGTAGGACCTACTGCAGACTGTAATGACCTATAGTAGGACCTACTGCAGACTGTAATGACCTATAGTAGGACCTACTGCAGACTGTAATGACCTATAGTATGACCTACTGCAGACTAATGACCTATAGTAGGACCTACTGCAGGCTGTAATGACCTATAGTAGGACCTACTGCAGGCTGTAATGACCTATAGTAGGACCTACTGCAGGCTGTAATGACCTATAGTAGGACCTACTGCAGACTGTAATGACCTATAGTAGGACCTACTGCAGACTGTAATGACCTATAGTAGGACCTACTGCAGACTGTAATGACCTATAGTAGGACCTACTGCAGACTGTAATGACCTAGTAGTACTGAGACTGTAATGACTACCTGCAGACTGTAATGACCTATAGTAGGACCTACTGCAGACTCTAATGACCTATAGTATGACCTACTGCAGACTAATGACCTATAGTAGGACCTACTGCAGGCTGTAATGACCTATAGTAGGACCTACTGCAGGCTGTAATGACTTATAGTAGGACCTGCTGCAGACTGTAATGACCTATAGTAGGACCTACTGCAGACTGTAATGACCTATAGTAGGACCTACTGCAGACTGTAATGACCTATAGTATGACCTACTGCAGACTGTAATGACCTATAGTAGGACCTACTGCAATTACCTAGATTATCATTAACATACATGTACGTTACTACATTAGATTACATTACATAGATTATCATTAACATACATGTACGTTACTACATTAGATTAGATTACATAGATTATCATTAACATACATGTACGTTACTACATTAGATTACATTACATAGATTATCATTAACATACATGTACGTTACTACATTAGATTACATTACATAGATTATCATTAACATACATGTACGTTACTACATTAGATTACATTAAATAGATTATCATTAACATACATGTACGTTACAACATAAGGTAGAAATTCAAAAATGGAATTGGTGGACTTTGAAAGCCTTGTTCATTTGTAGATACACTGCACATGTTTCGTAGTGCAGAAAATGGTCACTTGCAAAACAGTGAATAAATGAAGACTTCCCATCTATGGCCACTGAGTGGAACCTATCTGCCAGTGAGGTTACTCAACCCACCGGGCTAGTCAGCAGGTTCTCAAGCTCTATCGTCAGAAGAAAAGTTTAATGGACTTAAAACACAGACACTGTATCTGTGTATTTGTTGTGTAAGAATGTGTTACTTTAGACAGAGCCTGTACTACATCGCCCTGTGGTATATAGACATGTACTACATGGGCTGTTCTAAATGCTTGTCAATCATTTGGAGAGATTGTGCGTGCGTGTGTTTGGAAAACCTTTGCACTCCCCCCTGGTTCAACGTGTGTATGTGTGTGTGTTGCCTGTGAACGGGCCACTGTTCAGGTATAAAACACTAATCCTTTCATGTGACTGACTGCTATAGAGTCGACCCCGGGGGAAAAACAAGACAAGAATTTTCAATGTCGCCGTTCCACCTGTCTTGAGTTATTTCTCTATTGAGATGACAGGAGACAATGTCTTCTGAGAGTTTTTGTGTGCGGTTTTGGTTTTTCGCGATGGCACATCTCTTTTCATGAGAAAGTATGCGTGTGTGTGTGTGTGTGTGTGAGAAGGAGATAGTGAAAGAGAACCTCAAGGTATCACGGTTTGGGCACTGACCTGCTTTTAGTGACGGAAACTGTTGAAAGGAAGTGGGTTCAGTGATTGGGTGCATCTCTAGCAGTTTCTGTCTCTCTGCCTTTCTCACTCTCTCTTTGTGACTTTATCACAGCATTGTCAATGTCACTTATTCATTTTCCCACCTACTACAGTCTGTCTAGCTAGAACTTTATAGTGAAAACCACAAATGTATGCTTTGAGATGTTGAGATCAGACGATTAGAGGGCTACAATGAAAATTACAGATTAAATATTAAATATTTTTATTGACACTTTTATTCTGTTGTTAAGAGAGGTTGGGGCCCAGACTCACTTCAAGTTTGGACCTCCTGTTGTCGAGCACAATGAGTAAACCCTCGAAGTGTTAACTCTGTTTGTCTTCGTTCAAGGCTGAAACATTCAAAATAAAGACACTTTAGTTCTCGTGGGGGAACTCCCTTCTTGTGTCCTATAGGTGACCTGAACTTTTGACCTCCGCACCTGACCTCATCTCTCTTTCTGTCAAGGAACAGTTCGGAGCGGCGGAAGGAGAAGTCTCGTGACGCCGCGCGCTGCCGCCGGAGCAAGGAGACCGAGGTGTTTTACGAGCTGTCCCACCAGCTGCCCCTCCCCCACAGTATCAGCTCTCACCTGGACAAGGCCTCCATCATGAGACTGGCCATTAGCTTCCTGCGCACGAGGAAGGTCGTCGGCTCAGGTCAGAGATGTGGCACGGCAAAAACACACAACACACAGACACGCACTAGATGCACAACCTGAATACACAACATCGACACGCTCGTCGGACGAGACCGAATCGCTTAAATCGGATCGATACCCGTTGCTACGGCGTTGCTACACGGTCATAGTGAGATGTTTATTGCCGCACGTGGCTACTTTTAAGGATATGATTGTCCAATATAGTCACTGATGCAGAGTATGGGGTGTAGCTAATTAATCACAGGGCCACTTCCTTCTGTACTACAGTTGTCACGGTAAAGTAAACTAAGGAAACAGCGGTGAGACTGATGAGGACGACGGTTGAGAGAGAGGAAAGACATGGGGAAATGTCTCTAGATGTTTCTTGGATGCGTGGCAGATGTGTGTGTGTGTGTGTGTGTTGAAAAGGACGGCGGGGGGAGGACTTTAAACGTCTTCTTTTTCTTCCCGTGATTTTTAAAATTAGAATCTCCGGAAAACAGAGCAGAGAAACACCCCATTGTTCTGGAATTCCTCCCTCTCAGTTATAGGAGACAACATCATTTACTCCAATAATATATGATCGAATCAACAGCAGATTGTTGTTTACGTTACTGGATGAACTCCAGATTCATAATTACATTACTGAATCAACTTCCGAACTAAAAACCAGAGGGCAGAAAACACGAGACGTTTGACGAGTTTGCCGAGGGACAATGTCATCGGTAAAACTAAAATCCTCGAAGGCTTCTGAGTGATGTAGTGACGTTGTGAGATCAGTCTCTAGCAATTGTTGACCAGGGAACACCTTTGGTATTTTAGCCTTGGGCAGTTCCCACTCAGCTCAGTTAAAGCTTTGACACCACAATGGTGGAAACAACTTGGATAGCAGAGTTCCTGACCATTTTCTGAAGTCTCCCACACATTAACAACTTAGCGGAGGGCAGTTCCGGTACTGTGGAGTGGTCGAAAACCAGACTGGAGAGGCTCAAATGAGGCTGGTATTGAGAAGATGATGTTGTAATTGGGTGGCGACAAGAAAAGGCAGGTTGGAAATGGGGCGGTTATTCAAATTAGTAGTGTCAAAGCCAGGTTTTTTTTAAGATGGTTGTAACTGCAGCGGTTTTAAAGTTTGAGGGGACAGTGCCATGGGGGAGATGAAGTAATGAGTTTTGAGATATATGCAGCATCGCCTGGGGTAAATGTATGCAGATAAGATATGGAACCGGGGATGGAGAAGGTAGGTAGTTGGCAGTGGACAGAGATGGATTGGACAGAGATGGATTGATGTTAATGATTATCGACTGTGGAGAACTGAGACCGGGAGTTTGTATTGGAGGTTTTGGTTATGTTGGAGATAACGGAGTTCCTATTGTGGGGTATGTTTG
This sequence comes from Dallia pectoralis, assembly GCA_029465975.1. Taxonomy (NCBI): domain Eukaryota; kingdom Metazoa; phylum Chordata; class Actinopteri; order Esociformes; family Umbridae; genus Dallia; species Dallia pectoralis. The sequence continues at coordinate 8,529,025 of CM055764.1, read as the reverse complement.
AGGAAAATGAAAAAATGTAAGACCTTGTGGTCAGCCAGGGGGGAAAGTGTGGGGTAGATGTGGCTGATGTTGATGCCAGCAGAGCAGACAAGGTCAAGACTACGGCCCGAGGTCAAGACTACGGCCCGAGGTCAAGACTACGGCCCGAGGTCAAGACTACGGCCCGAGGTCAAGAGTACGGCCCGAGGTCAAGAGTACGGCCCCAGGTCAAGAGTACGGCCCCAGGTCAAGAGTACGGCCCGAGGTCAAGACTACGGCCCGAGGTCAAGAGTACGGCCCGAGGTCAAGAGTACGGCCCGAGGTCAAGACTACGGCCCGAGGTCAAGATGGATGGCACAGATATCTAGAACCAAGGGGAGTTGCTAGATTTAGAGACAGAAAGTAATCTGGTTGTTGCCAGGTTTCCGTCAGGAAAAAGGAAGTCCAGGTGATTGTCCAGTATGAGTTCATGAAGCAGGGGAACTATGTTGTTCATAGAGCGGGTGTTTAGGAGAGCAGGGCTGGTGATGTGACAGTGTGACCTGAGGTTAGGGAAAGTGGTGGGTTGAAGTGGGTAAAGGAAGCAGATATTGACAGGTCAAGATGATGGATAAGTATGGGGGCGATTGTAAGACCAGAGATATTATGTTGCTACTAGTGTTAGCATTGACAGACCATTTGCCACGACAGCCTCCATGAATATATGGGCGAGGGCGTAGGATGCCCAGCGAGCGGGCACGCATGGCCACGAAGATATTAGTAATAAATCTGCCAGACTAGCTCACACCAAACAACCGAGCCTACACCAGCTAGCAACAACACATTAAAAGCACACCCCCGCCAGCACAGCGAAAACAAAGAGAGAGAAAACTAACTTAGTGTGAGAAATAGCTCGGGCACAGGTGATGGCAACAGGTGATGGCAACAGGTGATGGCAACAGATGATGGCAACAGGTGATGGCAACAGGTGATGGCAACAGGTGATGGCAACAGGTGATGGCAACAGGTGATGGCAACAGGTGATGGCAACAGGTGATGGCAACAAGTGATGGCAACAGGTGATGGCAACAGGTGATGGCAACAAGTGATGGCAACAAGTGATGGCAACAGGTGATGGCAACAGGTGATGGCAACAGGTGATGGCAACAGGTGATGGCAACAGGTGATGGCAACAGGTGATGGCAACAGGTGATGGCAACAACGTGGTGGAGCAGAAGAGAAGTCCGGTGGTGGAAAACCGGAGAGAGTTGGAGTGAAAGTCCATTCATCGATCAGGTGGTGAAAATCCAGTTATTAATGTTTGCGAGTCGGGAGCTAGCTAAAATAAAAGAACACCGGTAGCTAATTGGGAATCCAAGCAACGCAGTTTGTAAAAGTAGAAAACGTTGAATGAACAAGCTGGGGAGAAGAGAATATGAAACAAAAAAACTAAAGAAACAAGATAATGAGACGATAACTCGACAAGAAACGAGAGGAAAACCAGCCAGCAGGTACTCTCGCAAGGACGCAACATTCAAGGATGCTAAAACAGCGAATTCAGATGAAGCATTGTGCACTCCGGAGGAGGTAGGCATCTCAAGTATTAAAACAAGGTCTCAAGTATTAACCCAGAAGTGAGCAACTGAAATCATAAACATTTCTAGGCCCTGGACACAAATGATTAAAAACAAATGTTGAATGACACAAAATTGCGAGGTGGTAAAAACGCGAATAAAAATGATAAACAACAAATGCATATTGTAGATAATCCCAAACAATCATTTTTCTGGCTCGGACAACAATGTAAATGCCTTTGATATTGCCCATCATAGGTCTGCAGTATCCTCAATGGTCTGTTGTTGTTTCCGTGGCTACAGATGGCAGCCATGTTGAAACAGTGTCACTTCTGACTAGAGTTGAGGTAGGATTGGAGAGGGTTAAGGCTGTACCACAGATTCTACACTGACAAAGGCAAGTGGAAAGATTGTCACAGAAATAACATGTGAAATGAGCCGTTTAAGCTAAAATCCTTGAAGTGCATTCGTGCATCTCAATTACATTTCCAGGCTAAATATTTACTTTTTTTCACCTTTTAATACAAACATGTAAACTCACAATATTCATGTGCGGGAATGGCCACTTATGGACATTCACATACTTTTTCCCCTTCTTCCCTGATTCCTGACCAGTCCACAATCCCTGCTACTGAGAAGCAACCCCATAGCATGACACTCCCGCCACCATGCTTCACGGTAGGGATGGTATCTCCCAGGTGAGCTAATTGATCTTTTTATTGCCAGGAATAGCGCATGACATTTAGATCTAATCGCTTTCTTTTGGTCTCTTCAGGCCAAATATAATTTGTACAATACCCCCAGAGTCAGGTATTGGCAGATTGAATGTGTCTCGCACAATGTATTAGGGCATACGTTTTCTTTGTGAGAATCAGCTTCCATCTTACCACCCGTACCCTAAAGCTCAAACCCGTGGAGAGTTAGTGTAATGCTGGTAACGATCAGGGAGTGTCCGTTTCCTGACATAAATTCCTTTAGCTTCTTTATGGCGGCCTTGGGCCTCTCCAATGAGCTTTCTTGTCTTTCTTGTATGATGATGGTCTTCACAGTGTGCTACAGTTACCATGACAATGTAATCCCCAGAAAAATATGTTAAATTTGTACTTATTGCTAGCTGTTTTTAGACTATCTTCGCAGTTTGGAATCTGACACCAGGCAAATCAGTAAATCAGACAACGCTGCATTCTTGTGCAACCAAGGATATTAACATTTCGGTAATTCTGTGTCATTGTTTAGGGAAAGGATCTGTGAAGTTATATAAAAATGGGTGAATAATATGGGCACACAGCCTGGAGTACTGATAGGAGAATACAGCACAAGACGATATGTATCGGTCAAGAATAGGCTTGAGGGAGGCTTTGTGGATAGACACAGGAGGGAGGGAGAGAGCGGGGTGTAGAATAGCTGCTCTGTGGAGGGGAGATGGTACAGTTGATAGTCGTATCTGCACAGCTGTGCCTCTGATTGGAGTGCGATGGAGAAGCGTGATTGGTGGGCGCTCGTAGGAGGAAGGCCCGGCCGCTGCCACTGTAGAGCTGGCACTCCTATCAATTCAGCCATAACATCGTCCTGCCCTGGCGCCACAGAACCACCACCCCCGCACACGCCCCTGCTACACCCACGCATGCATGCACACACACACATACACACACACACACACACACAGAGCGACAGCGGGGGTCGTTTGGGGGGTACACCTTTGCTAAAGAGCTGCCAATGTGGTTCTGGGACACTGCCTTTGAATGAATGAATGAACGATTGACTAATTGAGTCAGTTGCGTCTATTCGCAGAGACGCACTTTCAATTGGTCTGACATTTGCTGCCGGGTTTGTGTTTGATGTGCATCGTTCCTATGCCTTTGCCTTTTTTATAAAAAAGTACTTCTTCCAGGAACAACACCGTGAAGCCGACTCTACATTATCTTCCCACAACCACTGTGACGTTGGTTGTTTCATTTGCTCTGTGCTGCGGTGTTTCTGATCGGTCTGAAATGTGTTACTACTACGTGTTTCACCGGCGCTCTGTCCAGACACGTTTTGTCCTGTTGTAATTCAATAAAGAATTCAGATGGATGTTCTGCGTCGCAGTTTAAACGTTAAGAGATTTAATGGAATCCAAAACTCTTTATTCAAAGTCATAGAAAGCAAGAGAGGACGGGAATCGCAATTAAGTATTCAGGCCAAAGGTGTTCCTGTAGAGTATAATCTGTCATTCATCGCCCGAGGGCCCATGAGAATGTTCGCGCTCCCCTGGGACCACATTCTCTGGGCTGGGCCGATATCCAGGCCCAGGCTTCCTTAGCCCCCGTAGGCCTTGAGAACATCACTTATCTGAGGGAAGCACACTGGAAGAATCACAGGATTCCGACCCCGTTCGACCCCCCAGCGTGAAGCCATTTTGTTTGTTTACCGGGACTCTAGTTATTTCACTGTCTCTCTTTTGTGCGCATGCAAAATATACCATCTCTATTTTCTCACTTGGCCTTTAAGGCACACTCAGCGTAATGACGTACAAGCAGATTGTAAACAACATGGCGTGGACGATGGCTGTCTTCGTCTGGCGGCTGTCAGGCTGTAAGTGCTTTGCCGAGGAGAACCAATGTACACTGGCAGATTGTACGAATGGTCTTTCACCTTACCGCTCCGTGTGACAACGTTGTTTTGCTGAGTTTAATTGTCAAAGCACAAACCCCTGAGGTATGCTATTATAAAGCAGATAGCAAAGTAGTTACAACATTAAATTTTAATATTCCTGTCAGTCATGTTATATGTTATATCTCCCGCGGCTTGCAGCCAATCAGGATTCAGCGTTTACTGTGGTATGTTCCGACTTTAAGTGTGCTGGGAATTCTGGTGTATGTATGTGTGTCTGTAAATCTGTGTTTGTGTGTGTGTGTGTGTGTGTGTGTGTGTGTGTGTGTGTGTGTGTGTGTGTGTGTGTGTGCACACCATCTAATTGTTCGAGTGTGTTTGTGAGGGAAGTGACCACCGGAGAAGTTCAGGAGATTTGGGAGTGTTCTAAGATGCAGGATGAAGTTGTTCTGGTTTGTTTTGGACATGGGCCAGGGCTTCGAGAAGAAAACAATTACACACACACACACACACACAGAGTCACACAGAGTCACACAGAGTCACACAGAGTCACACAGAGTCACACAGAGTCACACAGAGTCACACAGAGTCACACAGAGAGTCACACAGAGAGTCACACAGAGAGTCACACAGAGAGTCACACAGAGAGTCACACAGAGAGTCACACAGAGAGTCACACAGAGAGTCACACAGAGAGTCACACAGAGAGTCACACAGAGAGTCACACACACACACACACACACAGAGAGTCACACAGATCTCATATGGACAATGTAATTTGTTCTCCGCCCACAGGTTCCTGTAACAGTGCAGAGACCGATGAGGACCGTCAGATGGACAGTCTATACCTGAGGTCATTGGAGGGGTTTGTCACCGTAGTAACGTCAGACGGTGACATGATCTTCATCTCAGAAAACATCAACAAGTTCATGGGCCTAACACAGGTAAACCGAAACAGGAAAAACATGCAATGAAACACAATTATTTGTATCTCAGCAAACTACATTGAGGGTTTGGTTACAGTGATGTTCACAACATTGGCTGAATATTACGATATAACATCTGTCGAGACAGGCTGCTTATTCCCCATGGGTTGGGTTATTGTGTGTATATGGAGTGAGAGAGACAGAGTGAGAGAGGGACAGAGTGAGAGAGGGACAGAGTGAGAGAGGGACAGAGTGAGAGAGGGACAGAGTGAGAGAGGGACAGAGTGAGAGAGGGACAGAGTGAGAGAGGGACAGAGTGAGAGAGGGACAGAGTGAGAGAGGGACAGAGTGAGAGAGGGACAGAGTGAGAGAGGGACAGAGTGAGAGAGGGACAGAGTGAGAGAGGGACAGAGTGAGAGAGGGACAGAGTGTGAGAGGGACAGAGTGAGAGGGACAGAGTGAGAGGGACAGAGTGAGAGGGACAGAGTGAGAGGGACAGAGTGAGAGGGACAGAGTGAGAGGGACAGAGTGAGAGGGACAGAGAGACACAGAGAGAGAAAGAGAGAGAGACAGTTGGCCTTGCAAGAAACTTGTTTTACCTCACCACACAACCTGTCACTGTTGGGTCCGAAATGTAAGCCCCTGTAGGCCCCTGTGACTTCTGTCACCATCGGTTTGACCTTGCGTTACTGTCTCTCACAAACACCATGAGATAACCGATGCTCTCAGAGAGCTCCTTGTTTGTGACTTTAGGATGTTACTGCTATATCATTGCCAATGTTTGGGACAGTGTCGCCGCAATGCATCAAAGGGCCGGCACTGTGTGAGGCCACGCCCACGTGACGCTCCACATGTTCCTGTTACAGGTGGAGTTGACCGGACAAAGCATCTTAGACTTCACACATCCCTGCGACCACGACGAGATACGCGAGAACCTCAGTCTGAAAAGTGGTACGTAGCATTCGTCTGTGTGTTTGTGTGAAAGAGCGAAATGAGACTCAGAGCAGAGGGAATGGCTGGCTGGCGTTTTCCGTGGTAGAGTGTTGGTAGATGAGTCAGTACGTGAGCTGGGACAGAGGCTGATAAGGGAGCAGGAGAAATCAGGATATGACAGGACACGGTCAGAGAAACTGGGTAGAAATGCTCACACACACACACACACACAGATGCACGCACATTCGTACGCAAACGCACACAAACTATTTTTTATTCACTTTTTTTTTTATCTTAAACTTAATCCAAACCTTAATCCTAACCTTAATCCTTTATGTTAATCCTAACCTTAATCCTAACCATACTCCTAATTTTAATGCTAACTTTTATCCTTACCTTAATCCTAACCTTAATCCTTTATGTCAATCATAACCTTAATCCTAACCATACTCCTAACCATAATCCTAACCATACTCCTAACCTTAATCCTAATTTTAATCCTAACCTTAATCCTAATTTTAATCCTAACCATACTCCTAACCTTAATCCTAATTTTAATCCTAACCATACTCCTAACCTTAATCCTAATTTTAATCCTAACCTTAATCCTAATTTTAATCCTAACCATACTCCTAACCATACTCCTAACCTTACTCCTAACCTTAATCCTAACCTTAATCCTAATTTTAATCCTAATCATACTCCTAACCTTAATCCTAACCTTAATCCTAATTTTAATCCTAACCATACTCCTAACCTTAATCCTAATTTTAATCCTAACCTTAATCCTAATTTTAATCCTAACCATACTCCTAACCTTAATCCTAATTTTAATCCTAACCTTAATCCTAATTGTAATCCTAACCATACTCCTAACCTTAATCCTAACCATACTCCTAACCTTAATCCTAACCATACTCCTAACCTTAATCCTAACCATACTCCTAACCTTAATCCTAACCATACTCCTAACCTTAATCCTAACCATACTCCTTACCTTAATCCTAACCATACTCCTAACCTTAATCCTAATTTTAATCCTAACCATACTCCTAACCTTAATCCTAACCTTAATCCTAATTTTAATCCTAACCTTAATCCTAATTGTAATCCTAACCATACTCCTAACCTTAATCCTAACCATACTCCTAACCTTAATCCTAACCATACTCCTAACCTTAATCCTAACCATACTCCTAACCTTAATCCTAACCATACTCCTAAACTTAATCCTAACCATACTCCTAACCTTAATCCTAACCATACTCCTAACCTTACTCCTAACCTTAATCCTAACCTTAATCCTAACCTTAATCCAAATTTTAATCCTAACCATACTCCTAACCTTAATCCTAACCTTAATCCTAACCTTAATCCTAATTTTAATCCTAACCATACTCCTAACCTTACTCCTAACCTAAATCCTAACCTTAATCCTAATTTTAATCCTAACCATACTCCTAACCTAAATCCTAACCTTAATCCTAACCATACTCCTAACCTAAATCCTAACCTTAATCCTAATTTTAATCCTAACCATACTCCTAACCTTAATCCTAACCTTAATCCTAATTTTAATCCTAACCATACTCCTAACCATAATCCTAACCATAATCCTAACCATAATCCTAACCATACTCCTAACCTTAATCCTTTACCTTAATCCTAATTGTAATCCTATACCCAAATCATTGATGTTATAAATCCTCACATAGTGAACATATAAAGGCAGTAACACCACTGCACTGCCCTCTGGACGGCTCCAGCACATGATTGCGTAATGACACTAAAATAACAGCTATCAGCCATGGCTTGAAAATAGTGATTATAAAAATAACATTCCCGGGTTCTTGGACACTTTCTCTGACTCCTGCCCCCCTCCTGCCCCCCTCCAACAAAAGCTTGTGTTCTGCTGTTTTGTTTTTGTTGCTATTTCAACGTTTTTTTTCTCGCTCCAGGGTGGGCCGTACAAAAGCACCCTAAGGGCCTTGCAGGGGCCTGTTACAGGGGCCCCTTCGTGTCTGTTCATGTGCCCCGTCCCCTGTAACGATCCTTATTCGCTGCACCCGTATGACTTGCCCCCGCTTCGCATGTATTAGCCATTGTCTGAAGTATGTCATCTATCGATGAACTCTGACCTTGTGATGTAACAGCTTGGCTGCTGCCCCACTGCGGCGAATGTGCCACAATGTAGAAACGACAACACAGACAGCTTTCACATGCAGCCCTTTTGGACCACGGTTCCTGCTCTAGATATGCAGAGGAATATTCCAGAAACATGGGGCAGAGTCCTTCCAGGGAAGGGAATGTGCAAACTACATGCAAACTATTACCTGTGTTGGACTGTTCAGGAATGTAGGGAAAGTAGAATTTAAACATTGACCTCCTGGAAACATTGTGGACATAGGCACGTAAATGAGAGATTACGGTCGAAATGATCAATGACTGAGGCTCTGGGCGTGTTTCCTCGCAGGCACAGGATTTGGTCGAAAGGGAAAAGACATGAATACAGAGAGAGATTTCTTCATGAGGATGAAATGTACGATGACAAACCGTGGACGTACCGTCAACCTAAAGTCAGCCAGCTGGAAGGTGATTGGACCTTCTATATCACCATTATAACCACTGTTCATCACCATTATAACCACTGTTCATCACCGTTATAACCACTGTTCATCACCGTTATAACCACTGTTCATCACCGTTATAACCACTGTTCATCACCGTTATAACCACTGTTCATCACCATTATAACCACTGTTCATCACCGTTATAACCACTGTTCATTACCGTTATAACCACTGTTCATCACCTTTATAACCACTGTTCATCACCGTTATAACCACTGTTCATCACCGTTATAACCACTGTTCATCACCGTTATAACCACTGTTCATCACCTTTATAACCACTGTTCATCACCATTATAACTACTGTTCATCACCGTTATAACCACTGTTCATTACCGTTATAACCACTGTTATAACATTATAACCACTGTTCATCGCCGTTATAACCACTGTTCATCACCATTAAAACCACTGTTCATCACCGTTATAACCACTGTTCATCACCTTTATAACCACTGTTCATCACCATTATAACCACTGTTCATCACCGTTATAACCACTGTTCATTACCGTTATAACCACTGTTATAACATTATAACCACTGTTCATCACCATTATAACCACTGTTATAACATTATAACCACTGTTCATCACCATTATAACCACTGTTATAACATTATAACCACTGTTCATCACCGTTATAACCACTGTTCATCACCGTTATAACCACTGTTCATCACCGTTATAACCACTGTTCATCACCTTTATAACCACTGTTCATCACCATTATAACCACTGTTATAACATTATAACCACTGTTCATCACCGTTATAACCACTGTTCATCACCGTTATAACCACTGTTATAACATTATAACCACTGTTATAACATCATAACCACTGTTCATCACCATTATAACCACTGTTCATCAACATTATAACCATTGTTCATCACCGTTATAACCACTGTTCATCACCATTATAACCACTGTTCATCACCATTATAACCACTGTTCATCACCGTTATAACCACTGTTCATCACCGTTATAACCACTGTTATAACATTATAACCACTGTTATAACATCATAACCACTGTTCATCACCATTATAACCACTGTTCATCACCATTATAACCACTGTTCATCACCTTTATAACCACTGTTCATCACCATTATCACCACTGTTATAACATTATAACCACTGTTCATCACCGTTATAACCACTGTTCATCACCGTTATAACCACTGTTATAACATTATAACCACTGTTCATCACCATTATAACCACTGTTCATCACCATTATAACCACTGTTCATCACCGTTATAACCACTGTTCATCACCATTATAACCACTGTTCATCACCTTTATAACCACTGTTCATCACCATTATAACCACTGTTATAACATTATAACCACTGTTCATCACCGTTATAACCACTGTTCATCACCGTTATAACCACTGTTATAACATTATAACCACTGTTCATCACCATTATAACCACTGTTCATCAACATTATAACCATTGTTCATCACCGTTATAACCACTGTTCATCACCGTTATAATCACTGTTCATCACCGTTATAACCACTGTTCATCACCGTTATAACCACTGTTCATCACCGTTATAACCACTGTTCATCACCGTTATAACCACTGTTCATCACCGTTATAACCACTGTTCATCACCATTATATCTGGTTCATCACCACTTTTCATCACTCCATTATATTCTCATCTGTATTGGAATCCCCCTTCATTTGACTAAATTAACATGTCATTGAGAATAGAACTGCAACATTGTATTAATTCATCTAATATAATATATCTTATGCCCTGCCAGGTCCTGCATTGCACAGGTCACCTGAGGGTGTACAACAGCTGTGGCCCCCGTGTGCTGTGTGGGTTCAAGGACCCCCCCCTCACCTGCCTGGTGATGATGTGTGAGCCCATCCCCCACCCATCCAGCATAGACACGCCCCTGGACAGCAAGACCTTCCTGAGTCGCCACAATATGGACATGAAGTTCACCTACTGCGATGACAGGTAACTCACGCATGGCAAAGATGCACATTAACCAAAGACACGCACGGAAACACAGAGACGCACGGAAACACAGAGACGCACGGAAACACAGAGACGCACGGAAACACAGAGACGCACGGAAACACAGAGACGCACGGAAACACAGAGACGCACGGAAACACAGAGACGCACGGAAACACAGAGACGCACGGAAACAAAGAGACGCACGGAAACAAAGAGACGCACGGAAACACAGAGACGCACGGAAACACAGAGACGCACGGAAACACAGAGACGCACTTTCAGAATCACAGAATAACACTAACAATCCCAAACAAATACAGCCTAATCCAGACACACATATTTAAAAAGTAGAACCTAAGCAGGAGAAGAGGCAGCTGCAGTGGCTGGTAAAACTCAAAACCAAGTGCTCTCACGGAACGGCATATTATGCAAACATACACAAACATGGAAGCACGCAAACGGGCTGGGGTTAATGATCTGCTGATTGAAGGAGTTTGGTTTGGCAGAACCAGAGAGAAAGACATAAAGGATGACACGGAAATACGCCTCTCACATCAAACAGCAGAGTGACCCGTTCTCCGGGACCTTCCAACCAAAAGGGCGCTACGCGTCCATCCAAACCATGGCAACACGTCACCGTGACAACAGTCCGAGTTGCGGTGACGACAGAGGACCCAATTAGTCTTCCATCACTTCTGGGATCAAACGCATCACACACTGTGTCCTCAGAGGGAATCTTTTGTCTTTGAATCAGATTACGACCCGACCAGTAGGGTTTTTAGCAGAGACGAGGGTGGAATGTTTTTCTCCACCAGTGAGACCGGTTTCTGCCTCTAAAATGGCTGCCCTGCTCTTATGTGTGATGCGTTTGATCCCAGAAGTGATGGAAGACTAATTGGGTCCTCTGTCGTCACCGCAACTCGGACTGTTGTCACGGTGACGTGTTGCCATGGTTTGGATGGACGCGTAGCGCCCTTTTGGTTGGAAGGTCCCGGAGAACGGGTCACTCTGCTGTTTGATGTGAGAGGCGTATTTGCGTGTCATCCTTTATGTCTTTCTCTCTGGTTCTGCCAAACCAAACTCCTTCAATCAGCAGATCATTAACCCCAGCCCGTTTGCGTGCTTCCATGTTTGTGTATGTTTGCATAATATGCCGTTCCTTGCTGCCTACACGAGGCCCGTTTTGGTTTTCTTGGATTTTTTTCAAGTTTTAATCGGCGCACAAATCATCTCTGATTATGCAAATGAGGTGAGGGCGTTGGGCTCGTTAGTCTTCCCCGTCGGAGCTCCCACCTGGCACTCCCGGAGTTGATTTTGGACGGCCCGCCATGTGATGAAAAAGTGTGCCTGGGAAGGGCAGAAAGAAAGAAAAGAAAAGAGAGATATTTAGGTGATGTTAGTTTCGACTTTAACTTTCCTCTTGCTCGGGTCGTCAGCGGACATTTCGCACCTGCGGAACCGGCAGAGAACTTCAACGATAGAGGATTCTCAGTCCATGTGCTCGCAATCATCATTACTGCTGCTATTTCAACATGGAAACCGTGTCTTCATACAGGACCTGGATGATGACGTTTTATAAAAATGTATTTTGTAATTACTGCCTACGATTAGGGGTCCCCCAGCTGTTATGCAGTTGCAGACTTACCTAACTGTTTTTCATCGCTGGAACCGCTCACTGAACTCAGTGACAGCACTGATTATCTGACCCAGGATCTGTTAAGACCCAACACCCCTCCTTCTGTTTGAAGACTATACAGGCGTCTTTGAAGGAGTTGGAAGTTCTCTGTTGTGCTTTAACTCCCACTAAAAAACTCAGAAGGCAAACAAGTCAAGTCGCAGCACATTGACAACACAAGTAGCGAGAGGGTGCAATGCTGAGAGAGGGAAGTGTATCTGTGCTGTTGGCTAGTTGATTTGGCTAGTTAAGTTGGCTAGTTGAGTTGGCTAGTTGAGTTGGTTACCACTAGTTAAGTTGGCTAGTTGAGTTGGCTAGTTGAGTTGGCTAGTTGAGTTGGTTACCACTAGTTAAGTTGGCTAGTTGAGTTGGCTAGTTGAGTTGGCTAGTTGAGTTGGCTAGTTGAGTTGGCTAGTTGAGTTGGTTAGTTAAGTTGGTTAGTTAAGTTGGCTAGTTCAGTTGGCTAGTTGAGTTGGCTAGTTGAGTTGGCTAGTTGAGTTGGCTAGTTCAGTTGGCTAGTTCAGTTGGCTAGTTCAGTTGGCTAGTTGAGTTGGCTAGTTGAGTTGGCTAGTTGAGTTGGCTAGTTGAGTTGAGTTGGCTAGTTGAGTTGGCTAGTTGGCTAGTTGGCTAGTTGAGTTGGCTAGTTGAGTTGGCTAGTTGAGTTGGCTAGTTGAGTTGGCTAGTTGAGTTGGCTAGTTGAGTTGGCTAGTTGAGTTGGCTAGTTGAGTTGGTTGGCTAGTTAAGTTGGCTAGCTTGTTGAGTTGGCTAGTTGAATTGGCTAGTTGAGTTGGCTAGTTGGCTAGTTGGCTAGTTGAGTTGGCTGTTGAGTTGGCTAGTTGAGTTGGCTAGTTGAGTTGGCTAGTTGAGTTGGCTAGTTGAGTTGGCTAGTTCAGTTGGCTAGTTGGAGTTGGCTAGTTGAGTTGGCTAGTTCAGCTGGCTAGTTCAGTTGGTTGGTTACCACTAGTTAAGTTGGCTAGTTCAGTTGGCTAGTTGAGTTGGCTAGTTGAGTTGGCTAGTTGAGTTGGCTAGTTGAGTTGGCTAGTTGAGTTGGCTAGTTGAGTTGGCTAGTTGAGTTGGCTAGTTGAGTTGGCTAGTTGAGTTGGTTAGTTGAGTTGGCTAGTTGAGTTGGCTAGTTGAGTTGGCTAGTTCAGTTGGCTAGTTGAGTTGGCTAGTTGAGTTGGCTAGTTGAGTTGGCTAGTTGAGTTGGCTAGTTGAGTTGGCTAGTTGAGTTGGCTAGTTGAGTTGGCTAGTTGAGTTGGCTAGTTGAGTTGGCTAGTTGAGTTGGCTAGTTGAGTTGGCTAGTTGAGCTGGCTAGTTGAGCTGGCTGAGTTGGAGCTGGCTAGTTGAGCTGGCTAGTTGAGTTGGCTAGTTGAGTTGGCTAGTTGAGTTGGCTAGTTGAGTTGGCTAGTTGAGTTGGCTAGTTGAGTTGGCTAGTTGAGTTGGCTAGTTGAGTTGGCTAGTTGAGTTGGCTAGTTCAGTTGGCTAGTTGAGTTGGTTACCACTAGTTAAGTTGGCTAGTTCAGTTGGCTAGTTGAGTTGGTTACCACTAGTTAAGTTGGCTAGTTCAGTTGGCTAGTTCAGTTGGCTAGTTCAGTTGGCTAGTTGAGTTGGCTAGTTCAGTTGGCTAGTTGAGTTGGCTAGTTGAGTTGGCTAGTTCAGTTGGCTAGTTCAGTTGGCTAGTTGGCTGACTCATCCACAGGAATTAATTAGTAAAATGTTTTTTTTTCAGTATTTTAGAACAAAGGGGGGCCTTTTAAGATTATTCCTACCCCCTTCGTCTAAAACTCTGCGGGTGCAGCTGTCCTGGGTTATGTAAGAACAGGACAAGAGTGCGCTAAGAGAGTGATGGTCTGTATCTCTCTCTCACACACACACGCACGCACACACGCACACACGCACGCACGCACACACGCACGCACAATCGCAAAGCTGAACACAAAGAGCATGATTGTTATTAACAAGTCGTGAAAATCCCCACAGCACGTTTAGATAGGTAATCTGAGTACAGTGCCTTAAAATAATAATAATATTTAAAGGAAAGAAAAGGCACGAAAGAAATACAGTGCTGTACTGACGTTCACTGCGACCGCTCCATCAGTTGCCCGGTCAAACTCTCTGCAGCCGTCATTTCACAGACTTACTCTACCGATGGACCGCCTTCCACAGAACCGTGTGCCTAACCCGAACCCATATGCTCCCCCGAATTCAGTTCTTGCGCCCACGTTTCTGACATAAACCGCACGGCCTTTAAGGAACTTTAAGGAAGAGAATCTTGTTGTAGGTCTATAACCTCAATAATTCCGTCCGATATCACGTTTTCCAATAATTCAGTATCACATTCCCCGATGCTTTAATCCTCGCATTTACCTAATTGATTGCAGAATTCCATCTCCACTGACCCATCCCCTGCTTCACACTATCACGTGGAAGCCAAGCAAGGCAGAGACAGTAAGACATGAAAAACAAATAAATCTGAACATTCACATTGGACCGAGACATCTTAAACGGAAGGGTAATTACAAGTATTTCAGATCCTATCAGGTCACAGGAGCACAGAGACAAAGCGTCGCATGTCAAAGGTGAGAGTTGAGTTCTTCTCAACCAGATCTTTGCTTGTGTCGGCTGTTCTATTAAGCAGCGCTCAGCGGACTTGAATCATCTGGATTAATGCAGAGACCGCGTGACGACCTGCGTGAGATTAATATTTCCTGGAAGTGAGAGAGAAACCGGGGGCAAATAAAAGAGAGGGAAGGAGACAGTGAGGGAGTATAATAAAAGCTCCATTGAGGCCTGAATAACTACGGCTTCTCTCCCATTTCACATAATCAAGGCGGTCTTATCTGCTGCCAAACGGGCCTGTAATAGCAGAAATATACCCTGCTCTTTCAGGACTTCACCAAATCGAGCTTTTTCAAATCCGAGATTCACAATATGCACACACTGTTGTCGATATTGTTTTGACGATGAGATGGTCGGAGGGATAACTTCTGGTGGTTGTTTGGTATTGCGTGTGTATGTGCCGGTGTATGTGTGCGCCAGAGGTAAAGCAATACCCACAGAGGAGTTAATTAAGTTATTGTGTGGTTGTGTGTGTGTGTTCCAGAGTCACTGACTTGATGGGCTACACTCCCGAGGATCTGATGGGCCGCTCCGTGTATGAGTTTTACCACGCCCTGGACTCGGACAGTGTCACCAAATGCCACCAGAACTGTGAGTGTCCATCCAAAACCCTCTACACTCCATCCCAGGGGATGTTCCTTTTTTCCACGTGAAATCCGGTCCACGGAATGATTGTGAAGTGGTGGGGAATGTTTCAACCACCTGCGGACGACCTTGTATCTCCTCTTTGGTCCCTCGTGAAACTGTACAAATCAGATGGCCACACACACGCACACACAGACGCGCTGTATCCCTGTAGTTCTGTTGTGAAAAAAGCAGTCTCTTAGCTCCAGGCATATACTCAATTACTTACTCCTTCATTGAAACTGATCGCCACAACATGTGAGCCTGCTAAAACGGGCGAGTGAGGAAAATAATAAAAAAAGAGAGCGAGAGATTTATAACAAAGGGCGAGCGAGATAGAAAGCGCGGGAGAGAGAGAGATAAAAAGAGAGATAGAGCAAGAAAGACATGTGATTTGATTAGGATCGGCAGAGCTGCAGGGCAGGTTCTTAGTGAACCGGGCTGAATGGACCAGTCAGAGACACTGCGTCCTGGTTCCCAAGCTCAGGTGTGTGTGTGTGTGCTTGGTAACTGTCTTATTTTCTCACACACAAACCTCTATCTTTGGTGTTTTGTTTTAAAGAAAACAGATAAAGGCAACTCAAGTTAGTTGTTTTTTCGACGGCCGGGTCATCTTCGTTCGGCTCTTGGATCCTCCAAGCTATAGACCTGACTGCCAGGTTTGATCATAATTAAATCAAGAGTAAAGGAAGATCTATAGATAGATGGATATCGAGAAGAAAATGTATGATGCGTTACCTTCCCTACACCTGGCCTTCTGTCTGTCCTGTCCACCTTCCACTCCCTTGAACCCACAAGCTTACATCGTACAGTCGGGATTCGAACTGTTTTGGCCTTGAGCATTGCCATTGGCCATTGAGAAAGACAATTTGAATGCAATTAAATCGACCTTGAACTAGTTAAAGCGACGTAATAAAATAAACGTCAAATTGTACGTCGATCGAACAAGCAGATCGCTAAGTAGAGCCGATTGACATATCTGATTACGATTATTGCCGTCTTCACCACAAATATTCGCCCAATGAAATTTCTTTTTAAATGAAAGATCAATAGCATTAGGTTCCACATTTTTCTGAACCTGTTGCTAAAGAATAAATTCGTCATCACCCACACCGCACCCATAATACATGTGCCGATCGGCTCGTTTAAACGCTAGCCGGCTGTAAACTCATCACGAGCAGACTGATGTCTGTGTAGCGTTAGCATGTAAGCCTGTTGGATCAGACGCCCATGCGAGGCTCTCTTCCTCTGGGCCCGTTGAACGCCTCTGTTCAGTGTATGTGTATCGGTCCGACCAGCTGGTGAAACACAATACATGTTGACGTCCAACCCGCTTTAAGAATACGGTAGAACGCCAGAAGCTGTGATCAGTGCCCCTGTTGCACTCACACGACAACCTAGCATCCCAACCCTCTCTCTCTCTCCCTCTCTCTCTCCTCTCTCTCTCTCTCTCTCTCTCTCTCTCTCTCTCTCTCTCTCTCTCTCTCTCTCTCTCTTTCTCTCTCTCTCTCTCTCTCTCTCTCTTTCTCTCTTTCTCTCTCTTCTCCAAATTACATTTCAGATGCATGTGTGAGTTATGAATATAATTCAAAACAGGCCTTATTACATTAGCGTGGCTCTGTAGGCCTGGGCCCGTGTTAAGATGTCTTGAATCCCATTAGGGTTGACCTGTGACGGGGGAGATAAGAGGAGCGCGGGGGCATCTGTGGTGACAGGGGACCAGGTGTCCCATATTGCCCCTTTAATGAGGGCCTGCAGTGGGATGGCTTCTGTCCCACAGTGACATTTACACATCATTAAAGGCCTCTCTCTCCCTGTAACAGGAGAGATGAGGGAACGGGGGATCGTGTTGTTCACTGAAAGCACATCTACCTCTAGAAGGGACAGTTCTCTGAAGAAAGTATTTTTTACATCAGCAGTTTAAAAGTTCTTTAGAGACACCTGGAAGAGCAAGCACTGCATGTCAACTGTATTAGCAGAGTGGCTGTTAAAAAGACCCCGGAAAGGAAGAAACCTAGAGTGGTGCTTGGCTCAATGGATAGACAAAGTTCCCGTTTGGCTGTAATTTTCTTTGCAGAAGACAAGATTATCTCGTCTGAAAATAATAAACATAATAAACTTTTTCAGTCTGTTGGCAGTGAAGTACACCTGAGTTTTAAGTGCCACAACAGTTCGAAACAGAAATAATTGCTTTTATCTCCCTCAATATGTACTGTTCGTTTTTATGCAAGAGGTTAATTTTTGGCATATATTTGCGCAAATCCAATAAGGAACTGTGCAGTGCATTGACAATTGGTTGAGAAAGCTTATATAAACCCAACATCCAACAAGTGTTAAACCAGGCACTATCTCACTTCGTCTTTTAAATTTGCGAGAAAAAAGTCAGTTAGCTTTTAGTAACCGAGTATTAAGAGGCCGAGACAACAAGTCCAGCAAAGGGAGTTTGCCGGTTTAGCCATTAATTGCTTGAAAAGTCAAACCTCCCTCAGAATTTTGCTGTTAATTGCTTAACAAATCAAACTTCTCTCAGTATTTCACTGTTAATTGCTTAACAAACAAAACGTCACTCAGCATTTAGCCATTCGTTAAATTTTTTATTTAACTTGGGGACCTGGGGAGAAGCTGGGGATTGAACCCAGGACATCACACATTCAAAGCATGACCTCTACCACTGAGATACAGTACCAACTCCATAATAGACAAACCAAACCTCTCTCAGTATTTGGCCATAAACAATGTAGTGCCAGTCAGTTTGTGAGCTGTGTGAGTTGGATCATCATCATTTGGATTTTAAAATTATAATTTGCTGACAGGTCTCAACAGATCAGCATCACTGAAAGTGAATAACCATCACAGAGAGTGAACTCTGTCTAAACGGCCACGTTCGCTATTGAAGAGGAATTTTGTCAACATGTAGTTTGCCAACAGCGACATGTCATATTTGTTTCTAAAGACGCTCACATGCAGACAAGGTGAGGTGAGACTTCCTAGTAGTGGAGTGAATAGCTTTTCCCTTATATCGACCCGGGCAGTAAGCTCTAGCCTCGGGGCTTCTCGTTGTCGTTTTTGAAGATGCTATCGTGTTATTCGCGGTTGGGTTAGCAACACAGACTCGATGCTCTCCACAGCCTCCTCTCGCAGAGAAAGCTGCCTCTATGTGGCTCCCTTTCCGGTCCGGGCACACAGAGAAACAGCCCGGCCGGGTCAGGTCTTCGCAGCAATGTGACTGGCCAGCAGAGCAGCACATGCTTCGGTCTGTGTTTACTCACTCTAATCCTGCCCTGGGATGAACCCTATGACCCTGTGCCTGCTCCGTTCCCACGCCGACCCTGGGTCCCAGCCAACACACACTAACTAGGCCATCTCCTCCTGCGCTCTCCGAATACGGCACTTATATCTCCCTTGTTCTCTCCTCATCCCAAAAAAACAGTTTGTACTTTCTAGCGCTCTTCCCTTTAGAGTTGGCCTGACCAGAACCGCTCTCCTACTGGCTCTGGCTCTTGCTTTTCTATTCCTGTCTATTGGTCTTGGTTCTCTACTGATTTGTCTCCCCCTCCCTCTCTTTTATATATGTCTCTCACCCCCCCCTCTTTTTCATACAGTGTGCACCAAGGGCCAGGCTGTGAGTGGACAGTATCGCATGCTGGCCAAACATGGCGGCTACGTGTGGGTGGAGACCCAGGGCACCGTCATCTACAACGCCCGTAACTCGCAGCCGCAGTGCATCGTCTGCGTCAACTACGTCCTCAGGTAGGGTCCAGGGTCAAGGACAGGGGTCAGGGGTCAGGGATTATGGTGGGCGGGCGGCGGGAGGTGAATGGGCGGTTGCGTGCCACAGGCGGTCTAGGATTCTCAGACACGGATTAGGCTTAAACCCCTGGTTGACACGTTGGTTCCATGGAAATCTTGAAAGTCCGGGACTCGGCTTAACGCGTGTTCGAGACATTATCCCGTACAATTGTGTAGATTCAAATTTTTGCTGTGAAAGAGCTGTCGGTGAACGTGTAACTTCCCGGGCGGAAAAACACACATCTCTTATATTCCTCCGTCTCTCTGTGTTTTTTTTCAGCGAGGTGGAGAACAAGTCCATGATCTTCTCCATGGAGCAGACGGAATCTCTGTTCAAACCCCACCACATGAACGGCTTGTTCAGCCAGACGGGTGGTGCCATGGAACCGGACGAGACCCTGTTTTCCAAGTTAAAGGAGGAGCCAGAGGATCTGACCCATTTGGCTCCCACACCTGGAGATTCTATCATCGCCCTGGACTTCGGTCAGAACCTCCACCTTTGTTTTCCGTTATACTGTAGATCCCCACATATTCTTTATGATATACATGTATGACTCATTAGGCCACAGAAAGACGTAAAAAAATGAAAGGTAGCAAAAATGAAAGACAGGACAAACCTTTTATGTTACCCCACCACTTCTGACAATAATTTGTTTTAATACCAGTTATTCTTTTATAATGTATTTTTTAAATTACTCACTCGCCTCACGTAATCTGCTAATCTAGTTTGTTTGGTCTTAATGTGTCCTCCACCTGGATACGCTGTCTGTAACCTTAGGTAATACCATAACCTCTGTAGAATACTGAACGTGTAGGGTTCATGTGACTGTGTCATTTAGGAAGGTCATCATACGGGGAGACTCGCCCTCCGATTTACGCCAAGATGTCTCCCATGGCACCGCCCACTTCTAAGGATTGGGCCAGTGATGCACACAAGTCCTGTCAGACGGCAGACGTGTCCAACCACATGGCTGCAACGTTCACAGTGGCCCAGGACCCCACCTCGGGATGTGCCACCCCCAGCACTGCCACACCAAGTCTAAGCAGCTGCTCCACGGTATATATATATTATATATATATATATATATATATATCCATAATGTGTTTCTCCATAGTATATATATATATATATATCCATAATGTGTTTCTCCATAGTTTATAGTTATATATATATATATATATATATATATCCATAATGTGTTTCTCCACAGTATATATATATATATATATATATATATCCATAATGTGTTTCTCCACAGTATATATATATATATCCATAATGTGTTTCTCCACAGTATATATATATATATCCATAATGTGTTTCTCCACAGTTTATATATATATATATCCATAATGTGTTTCTCCACAGTTTATATATATATATATCCATAATGTGTTTCTCCACAGTATATATTTATATATATATATCCATAATGTGTTTCTCCACAGTATATATATATCCATAATGTGTTTCTCCACAGTATATATATATCCATAATGTGTTTCTCCACAGTTTATAGTTATATATATAAATCCATAATGTGTTTCTCCACAGTTTATAGTTATATATATATATCCATAATGTGTTTCTCCACAGTATATAGTTATATATATCCATAATGTGTTTCTCCACAGTATATAGTTATATAAATATATCCATAATGTGTTTCTCCACAGTATATAGTTATATATATATATCCATAATGTGTTTCTCCACAGTATATATATATATATATCCATAATGTGTTTCTCCACAGTTTATAGTTATATATATATATCCATAATGTGTTTCTCCACAGTTTATAGTTATATATATATATATCCATAATGTGTTTCTCTACAGTTTATAGTTATATATATATATATCCATAATGTGTTTCTCTACAGTTTATAGTTATATATATATATATCCATAATGTGTTTCTCCACAGTTTATAGTTATATATATATCCATAATGTGTTTCTCCACAGTTTATAGTTATATATATATATATATCCATAATGTGTTTCTCCACAGTTTATAGTTACAGTGCCTTGCAAAAGTATTCGGCCCCCTTGAACTTTTCGACCTTTTGCCACATTTCAGGCTTCAAACATGAAGATATACAACTGTATTTTCTGGTGAAGAATCTACAACAAGTGGGACACAATCATGAAGTGGAACGAAATTTATTGGATATTTCAAACCTTTTTAACAAGTTAAAAACTGGAAAATTGGGCGTGCGAAATTATTCAGCCCCTTTACTTTCAGTGCAGCAAACTCTCTCCAGAAGTTCAGAGGATCTCTGAATGATCCAATGTTGACCTAAATGACTAATGATGATAAATAGAATCCACCTGTGTGTAATCAAGTCTCCGTATAAATGCACCTGCTCTGTGATAGACTCATAGGTCCGTTTAAAGCACAGAGAGCATCATGAAGAACAAGGAACACACCAGGCAGGTCCGAGATACTGTTGTTGATAAGTTTAAGGCCGGATTTGGATACAAAACGATTTCCCAAGCCTTAAACATCCCAAGGAGCACTGTGCAAGCGATAATATTGAAATGGAAGGAGTATCAGACCACTGCAAATCTACCAAGACCCGGCCGTCCCTCTAAACTTTCAGCTCATACAAGGAGAAGACTGATCAGAGATGCAGTCAAGAGGCCCATGATCACTCTGGATGAACTGCAGAGATCTACAGCTGAGGTGGGAGACTCTGTCCATAGGACAACAATCAGTCGTATACTGCACAAAGCTGGCCTTTATGGAAGAGTGGCAAGAAGAAAGCCATTTCTTAAAGATATCCATAAAAAGTGTCGTTTAAAGTTTGCCACAAGCCACCTGGGAGACACACCAAACATGTGGAAGAAGGTGCTCTGGTCAGATGAAACCAAAATCGAACTTTTTGGCAACAATGCAAAACGTTATGTTTGGCGTAAAAGCAACACAGCTCATCACCCTGAACACACCATCCCCACTGTCAAACATGGTGGTGGCAGTCTCATGGTTTGGGCCTGCTTTTCTTCAGCAGGGACAGGGAAGATGGTTAAAATTGATGGGAAGATGGATGGAGCCAAATACAGGACCATTCTGGAAGAAAACCTGATGGAGTCTGCAAAAGACCTGAGACTGGGACGGAGATTTGTCTTCCAACAAGACAATGATCCAAAACATAAAGCAAAATCTACAATGGAATGGTTCACAAATAAACATATCCAGGTGTTAGAATGGCCAAGTCAAAGTCCAGACCTGAATCCAATCGAGAATCTGTGGAAAGAACTGAAAACTGCTGTTCACAAACGCTCTCCATCCAACCTCACTGAGCTCGAGGTGTTTTGCAAGGAGGAATGGGCAAAGATTTCAGTCTCTCGATGTGCCAAACTGATAGAGACATACCCCAAGCGACTTACAGCTGTAATCGCAGCAAAAGGTGGCGCTACAAAGTATTAACTTAAGGGGGCTGAATAATTTCGCACGCCCAATTTTCCAGTTTTTAATTTGTTAAAAAGGTTTGAAATATCCAATAAATTTCGTTCCACTTCATGATTGTGTCCCACTTGTTGTGGATTCTTCACCAGAAAATACAGTTGTATATCTTCATGTTTGAAGCCTGAAATGTGGCAAAAGGTCGAAAAGTTCAAGGGGGCCGAATACTTTTGCAAGGCACTGTATATATATATATATATCCATAATGTGTTTCTCCACAGTTTATAGTTATATATATATATATATATCCATAATGTGTTTCTCTACAGTTTATAGTTATATATATATATATCCATAATGTGTTTCTCTACAGTTTATAGTTATATATATATATATCCATAATGTGTTTCTCCACAGTTTATAGTTATATATATATATCCATAATGTGTTTCTCCACAGTTTATAGTTATATATATAAATCCATAATGTGTTTCTCCACAGTTTATAGTTATATATATATATCCATAATGTGTTTCTCCACAGTATATAGTTATTTCTATCCATAATGTGTTTCTCCACAGTATATATATATATATAGCCATAATGTGTTTCTCCACAGTTTATAGTTATATATATATATCCATAATGTGTTTCTCCACAGTTTATATATATATATATATATATATATATATCCATAATGTGTTTCTCCACAGTATATAGTTATATATATCCATAATGTGTTTCTCCACAGTTTATAGTTATATATATATATATATCCATAATGTGTTTCTCTACAGTTTATAGTTATTTATATATCCATAATGTGTTTCTCCACAGTATATAGTTATTTCTATCCATAATGTGTTTCTCCACAGTATATAGTTATATATATCCATAATGTGTTTCTCCACAGTTTATAGTTATATATATATATCCATAATGTGTTTCTCCACAGTATATAGTTATATATATCCATAATGTGTTTCTCCACAGTATATAGTTATATATATCCATAATGTGTTTCTCCACGATACTTAGCGACCACTATTCAAGCATTCTCCTATCACCTAATTGTAGTTATTCATTTGACCAGTAACACTTCCACAAGCCCTAGGTACAAACTTGTCTACCACTTCAGACTATGTGAATCAATCTGACTGTATTTGTTTATCTGCGTGCGTGTATGTAGCCTATTTTCTAAGCGTGTGTGTTTGTTATGGAGTGGGCACGGAGTGGGCACAGGCCCTGGGTGTTGGGGACAGTGTGCAGAGTGTGTGGTGAGAAAAGAGGGGGTGGACAGTTGGAATTAACACTGGTCATTGAGTTACCCGGGCCTCAATAGAGCTTTTGTCGTTTTCATTCGCTCTTTCTCTCTCCTCTCTCTCCCCCCTCTATCTTCACAGCCCAGCAGCCCCGGAGATTACTACAGTGAGAGAGATGGTGACCTGAAGGTAGAGCTGACTGAGAAGCTATTTGCTCTGGACACAGAGAGGCCCAAGAGTCCGGGAAGCATCCAGGCCAGTGTGACTCTCACTTTACACACCCATCTTATTTGTCATGCAGTGTGTCTCAGATGAAGGTGTTTATGTAACACTGTTAAATAGCTTTTATTTCCGGTGTGCTTACCTGTTGGAGACCTGATTCAGTTCGGTCCACGCCAGAATTTTTGATTGGATTCCATGTGACCCCTTCAGACGGACCTGAGTGATCTGGACCTGGAGACCCTGGCACCCTACATCCCCATGGACGGAGAAGATTTCCAGCTCCACCCCATCATTCCAGAGGATGGGGTGGGCGAGGGGGCTCCTGGCGTCCCGGGGGGGCTACCCACCACAAAGAACAGCTTCAGCAACATCGCCAGCCTCTTCCAGCCCCTTGGGGCCTCACAGTCGGCCCACTACCAGTCTGCTGAGTGGGGCCGCGGAGACAAGCGAGGCCCAAACACCGGCCAGTTTGGACCCATGGAACCCAGGACTAACCTGGCCTACTCCTACAATGACACACCCTGCCCCCCGCTGTCCTCCCTGGGTGGATGTCAGATCATGCAGTGGCCTCCTGATCCGCCGTTACACTACCAGCAGCGGGCGGATGCCATGGGTGGAGGCCCGGCCTGTCAGAACATGCTGGTCAACTGGAAGCAGAAGCAGAGGTACTGTAGGACAGAGGTACTGTAGGACAGAGGTACTGTAGAGTAGAGGTACTGTAGGACAGAGGTACTGTAGAGTAGAGGTACTGTAGGACAGAAATACTGTAGGGTAGAGGTACTGTAGGACAGAGGTACTGTAGAGTAGAGGTACTGTAGAGTAGAGGTACTGTAGAGTAGAGGTACTGTAGAGTAGAGGTACTGTAGGACAGAGGTACTGTAGGCCAGAAGTACTGTAAGACAGAGGTACTGTAGAGTAGATGTACTGTAGAGTAGAGGTACTGTAGAGTAGAGGTACTGTAGAGTAGAGGTACTGTAGAGTAGAGGTACTGTAGAGTAGAGGTACTGTAGAGTAGAGGTACTGTGGGTAGAGGTACTGTAGGGTAGAGGTACTGTAGGGTAGAGGTACTGTAGAGTAGAGGTACTGTAGAGTAGAGGTACTGTAGAGTAGAGGTACTGTAGGGTAGAGGTACTGTAGGGTAGAGGTACTGTAGGACAGAGGTACTGTAGGACAGAGGTACTGTAGAGTAGAGGTACTGTAGAGTAGAGGTACTGTAGGACAGAGATACTGTAGAGTAGAGGTACTGTAGAGTAGAGGTACTGTAGGGCAGAGGTACTGTAGGACAGAGGTACTGTAGAGTAGAGGTACTGTGGAGTAGAGGTACTGTGGAGTAGAGGTACTGTAGGGTAGAGGTACTGTAGAGTAGAGGTACTGTAGAGTAGAGGTACTGTAGAGTAGAGGTACTGTAGAGTAGAGGTACTGTAGGGTAGAAGTACTGTAGGACAGAGGTACTGTAGGACAGAGGTACTGTAGGGTAGAGGTACTGTAGGGTAGAGGTACTGTAGGGTAGAGGTACTGTAGGGTAGAGGTACTGTAGGACAGAGGTACTGTAGGACAGAGGTACTGTAGGCCAGAAGTACTGTAAGACAGAGGTACTGTAAAGTAGAGGTACTGTAAAGTAGAGGTACTGTAGGACAGAGGTACTGTAGAGTAGAGGTACTGTAGAGTAGAGGTACTG
Source organism: Dallia pectoralis (assembly GCA_029465975.1). Classification (NCBI taxonomy): domain Eukaryota; kingdom Metazoa; phylum Chordata; class Actinopteri; order Esociformes; family Umbridae; genus Dallia; species Dallia pectoralis. The sequence goes on along the minus strand of CM055764.1, from coordinate 8,503,141 downwards.
TAGAGTAGAGGTACTGTAGGACAGAGGTACTGTAGAGTAGAGGTACTGTAGAGTAGAGGTACTGTGGAGTAGAGGTACTGTGGAGTAGAGGTACTGTAGAGTAGAGGTACTGTAGAGTAGAGGTACTGTAGAGTAGAGGTACTGTAGGGTAGAGGTACTGTGTAGTAGAGGTACTGTGTAGTAGAGGTACTGTAGAGTAGAGGTACTGTGTAGTAGAGGTACTGTAGGGTAGAGGTACTGTAGAGTAGAGGTACTGTAAAGTAGAGGTACTGTAGGACAGAGGTACTGTAAGACAGAGGTACTGTAAAGTAGAGGTACTGTAGGACAGAGGTACTGTAGAGTAGAGGTACTGTAGAGTAGAGGTACTGTAGGACAGAGGTACTGTAGAGTAGAGGTACTGTAGGACAGAGGTACTGTAGAGTAGAGGTACTGTAGAGTAGAGGTACTGTAGAGTAGAGGTACTGTGGAGTAGAGGTACTGTGGAGTAGAGGTACTGTAGAGTAGGTACTGTAGGGTAGAGGTACTGTAGAGTAGAGGTACTGTAGAGTAGAGGTACTGTAGGGTAGAGGTACTGTAGGACAGAGGTACTGTGTAGTAGAGGTACTGTAGAGTAGAGGTACTGTGTAGTAGAGGTACTGTAGGGTAGAGGTACTGTAGAGTAGAGGTACTGTAAAGTAGAGGTACTGTAGGACAGAGGTACTGTAGAGTAGAGGTACTGTAAAGTAGAGGTACTGTAGAGTAGAGGTACTGTGGAGTAGAGGTACTGTAGGGTAGAGGTACTGTAGAGTAGAGGTACTGTAGAGTAGAGGTACTGTAGAGTAGAGGTACTGTAGGGTAGAGTACTGTAGGACAGAGGTACTGTAGGACTGTAGGACAGAGGTACTGTAGGACAGAGGTACTGTAGGGTACAGAGGTACTGTAGGACAGAGGTACTGTAGGACAGAGGTACTGTAGGCCAGAAGTACTGTAAGACAGAGGTACTGTAGAGTAGATGTACTGTAGGACAGAAATACTGTAGGGTAGAGGTACTGTAGGAGTAGAGGTACTGTAGGACAGAGGTACTGTAGAGTAGAGGTACTGTAGAGTAGAGGTACTGTGGAGTAGAGGTACTGTAGGGTAGAGGTACTGTAGAGTAGAGGTACTATAAAGTAGAGGTACAGTAGGACAAAAGTACTGTAGAGTAGAGGTACTGTAGGGTAGAGGTACTGTAGAGTAGAGGTACTGTAGAGTAGAGGTACTGTGTAGTAGAGGTACTGTAGGGTAGAGGTACTGTAGAGTAGAGGTACTGTAAAGTAGAGGTACTGTAGGACAGAGGTACTGTAGAGTAGAGGTACTGTAGAGTAGAGGTACTGTAGAGTAGAGGTACTGTAGGACAGAGGTACTGTAGAGTAGAGGTACTGTAGAGTAGAGGTACTGTGGAGTAGAGGTACTGTAGAGTAGAGGTACTGTAGGACAGAGGTACTGTAGAGTAGAGGTACTGTAGAGTAGAGGTGCTGTGGGTAGAGGTACTGTAGAGTAGAGGTACTGTAGAGTAGAGGTACTGTAGAGTAGAGGTACTGTAGGGTAGAGGTACTGTAGGGTAGAGGTACTGTAGAGTAGAGGTACTGTAGAGTAGAGGTACTGTAAAGTAGAGGTACTGTAGGACAAAGGTACTGTAGAGTAGAGGTACTGTAGAGTAGAGGTACTGTAGAGTAGAGGTACTGTAGGGTAGAGGTACTGTAGGGTAGAGGTACTGTAGGGTAGAGGTACTGTAGGGTAGAGGTACTGTAGGACAGAGGTACTGTAGGGTAGAGGTACTGTAGGGTAGAGGTACTGTAGGACAGAGGTACTGTAGGACAGAGGTACTGTAGGCCAGAAGTACTGTAAGACAGAGGTACTGTAGAGTAGATGTACTGTAGAGTAGATGTACTGTAGGGTAGATGTACTGTAGGATAGAGGTACTGTAGAGTAGAGGTACTGTAGAGTAGAGGTACTGTAGGACAGAGGTACTGTAGAGTAGAGGTACTGTAGAGTAGAGGTACTGTAGAGTAGAGGTACTGTAGAGTAGAGGTACTGTAGGGTAGAGGTACTGTAGGAGTAGAGGTACTGTAGAGTAGAGGTACTGTAGAGTCGAGGTACTGTAGAGTAGAGGTACTGTGTAGTAGAGGTACTGTAGGGTAGAGGTACTGTAGAGTAGAGGTACTGTAAAGTAGAGGTACTGTAGGACAGAGGTACTGTGGAGTAGAGGTACTGTAGACTAGAGGTACTGTAGGGTAGAAGTACTGTAGAGTAGAGGTACTGTAGGACAGAGGTACTGTAGAGTAGAGGTACTGTAGAGTAGAGGTACTGTAGGGTAGGGTTACTGTAGGACAGAGGTACTGTAGACTAGAGGTACTGTAGGGTAGAAGTACTGTAGAGTAGAGGTACTGTAGGACAGAGGTACTGTAGAGTAGAGGTACTGTAGAGTAGAGGTACTGTAGAGTAGAGTTACTGTAGGACAGAAATACTGTAGGATAGGGTTACTGTAGGACAGAGGTACTGTAGAGTAGAGGTACTGTAGAGTAGAAGTACTGTAGAGTAGAGGTACTGTAGGACAGAGGTACTGTAGGACAGAGGTACTGTAGAGTAGAGGTACTGTAGAGTAGAGGTACTGTAGAGTAGAGGTACTGTAGGGTAGAGGTACTGTAGAGTAGAGGTACTGTAGAGTAGACGTACTGTAGGGTAGAGGTACTGTAGGACAGATGTACTGTAGGACAGAGGTACTGTAGAGTAGAGGTACTGTAGGACAGAGGTACTGTAGAGTAGAGGTACTGTAGGACAGAGTTACTGTAGGACAGAGGTAATGTAGAGTTGAGGTACTGTAGGACAGAGGTACTGTAGAGTAGAGGTACTGTAGGACAGAGGTACTGTAGGACAGAGGTACTGTAGGAAAGTGGTTTTCAAACGCTGTCAAAGAAAATCCACTGCGGAGTCACATTACTGTTTTTAACACCAAATATATTGGCTGGGAAATGCAATACCTTTTACTGTTGAATAGAACAAGCAAATAGCCTATTGTTAAACTTTTGACATTGTAAGATGTTATGTAAAAACACAATGAACACGACACATGTTTTCTTTTGTAAGACAAATAAAAGTTCTGACATTCCATGGGTTGGGAACCACTTGCTATGACGGACCTCTAGTGTCGGTTCTGCTTAGTTCATTTATTCAGTTCCCTGTACTGAATGATGTTAACGCTGGAGCACTATACAGAGATGGTTAAGTGATGTGATAGCTACAGTGTGTCTAATACCGAACACCTTGGTTCTCCTGACTGGTGTCCGTTTGCAGGTCCATGGAGAACTTTTTACAGGCCTATAAAGACATGAGTCCTGCCAGAGTTCCCGGTGCCAACAACCGAAAGCGCTCCTTCACACCAATGATCGTGGTAGGTGTACCTTTTCTCTCGTCTTATTGACCGCTCTTAAGATCTCATTCGCAACTATCCAAATTCAATCATCCCACTCTAAAATATTACATTACAAAAAATGGAAACGTCGTTTACAATTGTTGTCCTTCTGTTGCAAGTTCCCTGAGATGTAACTCCTACATGTGTACAACTACATGTGTGCATATTACATGTGTGCATACTACATGTGTGCATATTACATGTGTGCATACTACATGTGTGCGTACTACATGTTTACATATTACATGTGTACATACTACATGTGTACATACTACATGTGTGCATATTACATGTGTGCATACTACATGTGTGCATATTACATGTGTGCATACTGCATGTGTGCGTACTACATGTTTACATATTACATGTGTACATACTACATGTGTACATACTACATGTGTGCATATTACATGTGTGCATACTACATGTGTGCATATTACATGTGTGCATACTACATGTTTACATATTACATGTGTACATACTACATGTGTACATACTACATGTGTACATATAGGGTATACACTGTGCTAATTGTTTTATTTATGAGTAAAGCCTGAAACTGGGACTAGTTTTAGTTAATTCGCTGTGATGTTGTATTTGTCAGGGGGACACAACTCCCAGTAAAACACCTGAGATGATGTGGAAGAGAATGAGGAACGAAAGCTGTGGCGTCATGGACCGCTCTCACAGTACCAGCTCACTGCCCGGTATGTGGTCCACAAACAGATAAAACATAATATAATGGACCAGCTCACAGCCCGGTTCGTGGTCCACAAACAGATAGAACTTACAGTAGAACATAATATAGTGGACCAGCTCACTGCCCGGTATGTGGTCCACAAACAGATAGAACTTACAGTAGAACATAATATAATGGACCAGCTCAGTCCCCGGTATGTGGTCCACAAACAGATAGAACTTACAGTAGAACATAATATAATGGACCAGCTCAGTGCCCGGTATGTGGTCCACAAACAGATAGAACTTACAGTAGAACATAATATAGTGGACCAGCTCACTGCCCGGTATGTGGTCCACAAACAGATAGAACTTACAGTAGAACATAATATAGTGGACAGTTGAGAAAGCAGTGATATGGATCTACATCTTTCTTCGTTTCCAGATAAAGGTATGTGCACACATGGTGGTGTTGACCAGCACACCAGCCTCCTTCATTTGCACAGGAAGTCCCAGTACCCGGGATGTGCGATGGATGTGCCCAAAAAACCCTTTCACGAACAGTGCTGCAACTTCAGACAATACAGCATGCTGCCCTGTTCCAAATCAGAGTGTAAGTTTGTCTTGTTTCTTTTGGTTTATTCGCAGTGACACTCCCATTTGTCGTGAGTCATGAAAAAAACATGTAGTTATCAAGCCAGCCGTAGTAACCTGTCGGCCAGGTTGGGACTGGCGACGGAGAAAACACTCTCGCTGACGTCAGAATTTTGGCACCGATAAAACGGCGTGCTCGCATGCACATGCCGACGTGCGCGAAATTGATTTGGGCTGACAGCGTGTTTTGTTTTGTACTCACGCGTTGTTTTTCCATGACCCGGTCGCCAGTGGGAATGAGATGCCCGCGCGGTCGACCGCCTGTTGCCCCGAAAGCGTTTCCCTGCGTACTAACTGAGTTCCATCTCTCCGCATGTAGGGGTGGCCAGCCGGCTTCTGGGACCGTCCTTCGAAACCTATTGTCTGCCGGAGCTCACCCGCTACGACTGTGAGGTCAACATCCCCCTCCAGGCCAACCTGAACCTGCTACAGGGCAGCGATCTGCTAAGAGCCCTGGACCAGGCCACCTAGAGCTGGCTTCCTCTATCCCACCCTTAGGTCACAAGGACCCCGTACCTTTACCCCCCCCCCACCCCCACAACTCCGACCTCACCACGCCCCAACCCCTGACCTTAGCAACTCCACCAGTGCATCTTCACCGCTGACTGTGGCCTCAGCTAAGCCCCCCCCTGGCCTAACCCTCCACAGCCTCGGCAAATCTGACACCGTACCACCCTCACCGCCGATCACCAGAAATCCCCAGCCCCACAGGAGCCTGTTTCGTCATCGACACAGCGACACAAATCCTGCCTCCTCCACGCTCACACACCAAACCCCCCCCCCGTCACATTAGGAAAATGTAGCATCGCTCCTGTGTCCGTTGTCCGTGTGAACATAAATTATACGCTTTTTTGGTTTTCTTATGAGTCTGTTTTCATTCGGAGATGAGATTGTTGCTGGTTTGTGTTTTCCTTCTGTTCTTCCTGGTTGTGTTGTTGGTAGATGAGGGAGTGAGCAGATTTTACGCAATCTCTTTTACTTTGTCTGCATGCCTGTCTGCATGTCTGTCTGCCTGTCTGTCTGCCGGTCTGCCTGTCTGTCTGTCTGTCTGTCTGTCTGCCTGTCTGTCTGTCTCGCTTACTTGCTTTCTCTGTCTGTGTGTGTCTGCCTGTCTCTCTCTTTGTCTGTTTGTCCATATGTCCATTACACACAGTGGGTAATATACTATATGAATAATATATTATAACCTTTTCCCCTTTCCCCTGCATTCTACATTTTTCCAGTTGTGTTTGCCTAGTCAGTCTTTCACTGATGACAATTAGTTGGCGTCTCTCTTTTTCCTTTTTAGTGAGAACTTTCTGAATAGTTACCAGATAAGGAAGATACTGTGGTCCTTTTTTAGTCGCTTTGACATGGGGTTAAATGTAATCAGAACCAGGGAGACCTTGTTTAAGGCAACACAACTCACTGTTGACATTGAGAATTTTCCTGTATTTTGTCTGTTTCTGTTTCATCCTATTCTTTGAGGTATATTTCTTTGTGTGGATACCACTTTAAAGTTTCAATTAAGCTTCTTACACACGTGTATTTAAAAACAGACCTTCTGAAGTTTCTACTATAATGTAAAAGATAGTGTTTTAGTGTTTATTTGCCTTGGTACTTTGTCTTCTCTACCCAGTAGATGTGGATCAGATCCCTGTGTTTGAGATGGCCCCTCCATAGTGCAAGTATTTGCTATGATTTTAAGTGGCCTTTTTACAGAGTATATGCAAAAGTATAAAGAATATTGTTGGCAGGCCAGTACTGATCTGTTCTTGCGCTTTAAAGAAAAAAAAGAAAAAGGAGAGGAAAAAAATAGATGAAAGATATACATTTTCTAAATTTCACTTTGACATGTAGCATTTTGAATACTGTAAAACGAACGCAATTGACACAAATGTAATCTCTTTCGACAGTGTCTATACAAGTGACGGTGCTTCATAGCTATTCCCTCAAGCAACTTTATACGTTTCTTGGATCCACTTTCATTAACACTGTTTTTATTTAATGTTTTTGTTGTTTTCATGCTGAGATTGTCTTCAGAGGTAAATTGACAGATAACAATGTGCCTTAACGTCGTCTTAAGGTTGATGCCTGATTTATTCAGCCCGGTTTTTCGCCCTTCAAATGCACAGATTGACTCTGTAGGCAATAAAACCACACTAGCCTACACACATCCTGTTGTTTAGCCTAGAGAGCGCTCGATGCACACCCGGAATATTTGACTAAATGTCATCAGAATCCCATTCAGATCCAAAACTTTAACTATATGTGATCACCGTCGTTCAGTGTAGACCTCCCCTGGATGATGATGATGACGAGGGTGCAATGTTAGAAATATAAGGCATTCACATTGAGCTACAGATGGTGGTCAATTATATTGTCGTCTTTGCGCTGAAACGCACGAGTGCAATAGAGCAGAATGTTGTTTTGACTTATCAGAACTTTTTGATTGGCTATTTGTACCTTGTAGGTATCTGCAACGTCCCACAGGTGAGAACACAGTAAGCGCGATTCACCTGCCTCGAACCAAATTAATTCGCATTTTTGTTAAATCTTTTTTTTTGTTTTGGCGAAAATGATTGATTTGACTTTGCTTGGTGTTCCCCGTTCTCTTGGTGAAGCAGACAAATACGTGTTATACACGCAGTTATTTAAGAAGACGTTTTATTAATGCATAGGCTCCAATATAGTTGATCTCATCTGTATGATGATCTAATGCCAGTTTAGGTCGGTGATGAGTAAGTAGTTGGCTTGGATGCGATGTGAGTGTATACGTGATGGCGTTAAACTGAACACTTTAAAAGACCAGTCGTCAATAACTCAGGCACTTCCCTTGACAGCTCGGTGGCACATGCTTTGGCGAGAAAAACACATCAAAACTATCGAATAGATGTCTGGATTAGAGACCGTAACGGCTACATATTGATAGAGCATAGCAGAGATTGATCCCGTTGAAACCGATGTAGCATGTGGAGGAAGACGGAGAGGAAGAGGTAAACGAGTGCTGAATTGTAAGTGAATGATAGAGAGACATCCTGCTCAGCCAGCCCACTGACGCACTGATCTCACAAGCAGACTTCACTCACTAGTCAGCTCATCTCTTTCTCTCTGTCTTTGTCCTCTTCCTTATACCATCTCTTTTAATTATCTTTTTCAACAAAGACAAAGCATTGCTCCCGCTGTTGTTGGAATTATATACCGATCCTGTGACCTCATCCAAAGACATGAGAAAAGATGATCGTTGAGCCAAAGTGAACGGAATGTGATACGTTTTCTTACACGACACCCCGGATTAAATAAAAACAGTATGAAGTGAAAAGTTGTGTACCTATATGTATTTATTTATTCTGTGGAACCAATAGGAGATGCAAATATGGGATTTTCTTTCCCGCTGACCACTATGAACTGATAAGTATCTGGTTGTAGTCCCTCTAGTCGCCGTCGCCCAGATATGCAGTATGTAACATCAAACAAAAGTCACGCGCTTTGCGTGTGTGATCGTAAACATGGTATGAGTTTATCTTCTGAGTACTTGAATTTTAAGCTATAGAAAACCAAAGTTAAATAAAATAAAGTGCTTTGACCTTGCAGGCCAGACTCCTATTGCTGGTTAGGAGGACGCAATACTGGCATGTCAGATGGAACTACAAATGGGATTTGGCCTTTAATCGTTCTCCTGTATGTGAACTGAACAGGCTAGAGGGAAGTAGCAGCGTTCTGGTGGCAGATAACAGCCTGTCCACCAGTCATGGCTCTAGAGACTGTGACACTTGAAGGGCCCAAAACATAAAACATACAATTGTGAATAATGGAACTGTACAGTTCTCGTCCTCTCACAAGACAATATCAGCATTCTTGGTTACTAAATATAATGAGGGTTATTCGTTTCCTTGGGATGTGTTCTTCTTTTATCCGTTTAATTTTCGGACGTCTTCTAGATATATTAGCTGATCCTATGATTTTTTTAATACCCTAAATTCATATCGACATTATATTATTATTATTGTATGTGGGATTTAACCCCAAAATATGTATTTCTGCACTGATATCTTATTAAAATATACTGATCTTACCTGTCTTTGGGGTTTTCATGTACTGTGTCACCTTTCCTGTGTCACACCCTATAAAGCATTTGTTTACTGTAAGCACACAATGATTTAAAAAATCTCAACCTTCATTTTAAATAATCAAACTAATAATATCCAAGGAGACTAACATTTTTACTTTTACACCATGACTGTCGTTGCATTGAACCATCCATCTATACACACAATCCATCTATACACACAATCCATCTATACACACAATCCATCTATACACACAATCCATCTATACACACAATCCATCTATACACACAATCCATCTATACACACAATCCATCTATACACACAATCCATCTATACACACAATCCATCTATACACACAATCCATCTATACACACAATCCATCTATACACACAATCCATCTATACACACAATCCATCTATACACACAATCCATCTATACACACAATCCATCTATACACACAATCCATCTATACACACAATCCATCTATACACACAATCAATCTATACACACAATCCATCTATACACACAATCCATCTATACACACAATCCATCTATACAAACAATCCATCTATACACACAATCCATCTATACACACAATCCATCTATACACACAATCCATCTATACACACCATCCATCTATACACACAATCCATCTATACACACAATCCATCTATACACACAATCCATCTATACACACCATCCATCTATACACACAATCCATCTATACACACAATCCATCTATACACACAATCCATCTATACACACAATCCATCTATACACACAATCCATCTATACACACAATCCATCTATACACACAATCCATCTATACACACAATCCATCTATACACACAATCCATCTATACACACAATCCATCCATTGAGCCGTTCATCCATCCATTGAGCCGTTCATCCATCCATTGAGCCGTTCATCCATCCATTGAGCCGTTCATCCATCCATTGAGCCGTTCATCCATCCATTGAGCCGTTCATCCATCGAGCCGTTCATCCATCCATCGAGCCTAAATCCATCCATCGAGCCGTTCATCCATCCATCGAGCCGTTCATCCATCCATCGAGCCGTTCATCCATCCATTGAGCCGTTCATATATCCATTGAGCCGTTCATCCATCCATTGAGCCGTTCATCCATCCATTGAGCCGTTCATCCATCGAGCCGTTCATCCATCCATCGAGCCTAAATCCATCCATCGAGCCGTTCATCCATCCATCGAGCCGTTCATCCATCCATCGAGCCGTTCATCCATCCATTGAGCCGTTCATATATCCATTGAGCCGTTCATCCATCCATTGAGCCGTTCATCCATCCATTGAGCCGTTCATCCATCCATTGAGCCGTTCATCCATTCAGTGCCTCTATTCAGGATATCAGTCTGGGGTCTCTGCCTCTCTCTCCTTAACAGCCACACAGCAGATGAGAGTTGAGAGAGCTGCAGCTCTGCTGTTCTGCACCTGTTAACCCAAGTTACCATCTGACCCTATCATTTCTCACCAGGGTGATTACCTCCTCAAACATGTACTTGGCACTATTTCTTGTTACTTACATGAAACAGGTTGTTCAATATTCATTAAAAGTTGCATCAGCGAGTTATATTTCCCGCAACTTTAAGATGACATGGGCCGGCTATAATTGTCTAGCCAGTTAGACAAAATGCCAAGTGCACAAGCAAAATGCAGAACTAGAGAAGAGTCAGTCAGGAAGGACAAGGAGAGACCAATTGCCTGTGGCCACAACCTGCAGAACCATTCCTTTTTTAGAGGGTTGTCTAGCTGTTGCCTCTCCACGGCACCTGTTGTCACTGTCATTTGCACCAAAACCGGTGACATTGATTCACAATCACTTATGCTTCTTAACTGGACTGGATTAATTGACACTGTGCTATACTGTCCCTTGATACTTTTGAGCAGTGTATTCAAGAAAATATATATATTTTGAGAAACTCAGGAACAGTAAAAACAAAATGGAAAATGTGTTTGGCAAATATACAAGGAAAAGAAAAGCTTAACCAAAACCAAAAATCCAATATATCATGCTATGCTAACATTTTGAAATCTCCTTCACCTAAAGTATTGTGCTTTATTTTCCTACAGCTCCGCATTTCCACATACTCCCTCCTGATCATAGAGCAATCCATCTATTCAGTACGTCCATGCAGGGTTTCAGTCCAGGTCTTTCCATTCACTACACCGTGCTTTACATTCCACAGTGACAAGAGGTAATCATTAGCGTAGAGTCCCTATGGCCAGGATAAAAGACGAGTCTGTCTGGTTTGGCACCTCCTCTCACATGGACAGCACTCACACATGGATCCCCCAGGTCCAGCCATCTCTGTAGCAGAGAAAGCTGCAGCTCTGCTGAAGGAAACTCGTCCTATCAATTTAATAAAAGTGAGACACACTTTCTCAGTTTTTTCTTTGTAGATTCCTTTCTTTTTCCTTTATCTCGGTCACTGTAGGGGACGCATTCCATTCCAATAACCACATAACAGAAGAGGAAAAGCAACATGTGTCCTTCAACTGGACTAGAAGCCGGATATCTGGCCAATGAATAAGATTAGTATTTGGTGCTCTCCCTCTCGTTGGATGTGGCTTAGGAAAAGTATCACAGCTCATTCATAAATTAACCAATTGGGTCCTGTCCTGTCCTGCAGAAATATCTACCAACATTCTCAAATACAAAATATTTCCTGAGAGCAAAGCACGGCAAGGTTTACAAAAGTTTGTGAATTCCTCAGTAGTCTATGTAAAGCTCAACAGTGGAAAACAGAAAAAATGGTTGATTTTAACTTGTTCTTGACAGGGCCCAAAATCTAAATTTCCGCCTAAAATGACCCACCCCAATCTAAATGGATTTTGCTCTGGAACAGAACCATGTAGGAATATTTGGTAAAGGGCATTTAAAAGAAAACAGTCAGAATTTTGTGGAAATGTTCAAATAATTAAGGATAATGTAACACAATATCTGGCATGAGCTAAAACTAATATTTTAGCTCATGTATTTCTGGTTTTGTATTTTTGTTTTTATATTTTTGTTTTTGTATCTCTTGAATCGATCTGAAATGTGTCCCCCAGGTCTCAGCATTAAGCCAGGCTTTGTTGCAAGTCTCTAGCTTGTTTATTGGCTGATATACAGTCATTATAGTGAAAGCAGGTCTCTTTAAGAGCATGCCTCCATTGAGTGAACCAACCCCTCTCAACAGGTCAAATTACATTGCAGGTGAATGAAAGCCCGCCCTATTGGAAATTAACCCTTGACCTTCGATTATGACATCAGTTCTTCCTGGAAGCCACCATTTTGAGCAAAACAGAGCGTCTTGAATGTTGGAAACTTAGATTATTTACCGAATATGGATTATTATCTATGGGTAAAAAACTATGCTAATAATATGCCTGGGACAATCGGAAAAACGATCAACTTTGGCTGATGTAAGTACAATATTATTATCGCTATGGTTTAAAAATGTTTGCAACGATGATGCTGTCATCGTCCGCCATTAGCAGTCCTTTCAATTGCACCTAACCTAACCTTTATGCGCAATATAGGCATGTAGTATATTATATAAAACTGATGTTTTTGAATAGAGTGTTTTTAAGTAGAGGTTGTAGTGGTTGTATTAGGTACTGCAAGTATGCCTAGTGGTTGTATAGGGTACTGCACATGTCCCGCCTGGCATAAAGCTGAGTCCTGGGAGAACACATAGGAAGTGAAATCACTGAAACATAAAAAAACATATGTTTTTTTTGTTTTAGCTCATGCCAGATGTGTTACATTATCCTTAATTAATTGAACATTTCCACAAAATTCTGACTGTTTCCTTTAAATGCTCTTTACCAAATATTCCTACATGGTTCTGGTCCAGAGCAATATCCATTTAGATTGGGGTGGGTCATTTAATAATAAATAATAATAATAATAATACGTTCAATTTATATAGCGCCTTTCTCAAACCCAAGGTCGCTTTACATGGCAGGGGAATCTCCTCAACCACCACCAATGTGCAGCATCCACCTGGATGACGCGACGGCAGCCAATTTGCACCAGAACGCACACCAGCTTACTGGGGGAGAGGAGAGAGTGATGATTAAGCCAATTAGTATATATATATGGGGGTGATTAGGTGGCCATGATGGACAGAGGACAAGGGGCAGATTTGGCCAGGATGCCGGGGTTACACCCCTACTCTTACGAAGGACATCCTGGGGTTTTTAATGACCACAGAGAGTCAAGGCCTCGGTTTAACGTCTCATCCGAAGGACGGTGCTTTTTTGTCAGTATAGTGTCCCCGTCACTTTACTGGGGCGTTAGGACCCACACAGACCAGAGTACAGCCCCTTCTGTGTGTCCCCGTCACTATACTCGGGCGTTAGGACCCACACAGACCAGAGTGCAGCCCACTCTGGCCTCACTAACACCTCTTCCAGCTATTTAAGGGCGGAAATTGAGACCAGGGGCCCTGTCAAGAAGTGGTTAATATGAAATCTAGACAGTCTTGTAGCCAGTTAGAAGAGCTTTCCAACGGTATGCAGATTTCCTAGTAGGGGAAAGAAACTCTGAGAAAGTTCTGTGTGCTGTACCAACTACCGTTACTAGACTCAGAAGCAAGAAACTTGCAAGATCAATTGTCAAATTGCGGTACATGTACAACAAATATTGCTCCGCAATAAGGAAAGATGAAGTATTTATCTTGCTAGAAGCATAAAAGTCGGAGACACAGTTTAAGCTGTCTGTCTTGGAGGCATTGCATGTGAACGTGTGATGGATCACATTTAAGCGCATTCAGTGTGCGAAAACAGATTTCCCTGTCAAGACACTCTGGCGAGGTTGCAAGGACACTTGACTGACCCCTGGATAGCCCATGACCCCATTGAAACGTTTATGAGATGCTAAAATAGAAAATGTTTTCTAGGCCTAAACTCACAGTCAATCTTTACAGATGTGCAGTTACCAGGTAGACATTTCATGTCCAGACCGGTGCTGCTTTGTAGAGTTTGAGCGATACTTGGATACGTTTATTGACAGTGTTTAGTCATACATCTGCCTAGCTGGAGTTCCTATGTCTAACAAACCCGAATATATGTTCACTTGTTTGGGAACCCACGTGATAAGTGTGCTGAGCAATAACAATTCAATAACTGAGTAGTAGCTTGTCCATGACAAATAATGGTTTCAATAAAAAACTAAAAACAATTATTTTGGTGTGCGCTTTATCTTTTTTAGGCTCACTCATTCCTGTCTGTATTCCTATTATTTCCTTATCTCATAGTTGTCTTGTTTAATAATGCTATTAGGATTTGTCGGACAACATTATTGTACTTGAATTGCAGTTACTTTTGTGTATATCTATTTAAGCTGAAATCTGCATGTTCACTCTGTATTTGTGCTTAAAACCTGTTGATATATTATCTCCGGTTCATTTACAAAGGCAGACCAATGTTTTTTTTTTCACTCAATGTATTTCGGAAACAATAAGATTATTTCAGAAAAACACTGGATGCAAAAGTTCAGATGTAGCCAAATACAATAGCACACATAACACTTATTCATTACAATTAAAGAGAAAGGAGGACACATTTCAGGAAATTATAACCTGGGTACACAAAATCAGGCAAACAAGATGTAAAACTCAGCTGAGCAATGAACATGAAAAACCACCCATAACACAATACGTAATGCATCATGGCACCCCAATTGAAATTCCTATTGACAAAAGTACCTCGTTTTGTATTTTCTTCCTTCAAAACACGCCTTGGTTAACTTCTAACATTTCAGCTCACTCCTACCCCCCCCTCATCCAATGTTATTGTCTCGATTCCTTTTGTTTTTGGTTGGGACGCATTTCCTCTTCCGCCTTCGACAGAAGGGGCTGGACACAGACAGGAACGCTCTGCCAGTTTATTTAACCAGGTATTTATTTTCTCGCTTCTTTACGAGACGACACGTCACTTAATGGATAGCCGAAACAACTGTCTGGTCTGTGAGACCCTGATCTCACCTCTGACCACATCGACTTTACTTCCCACTTTTGTCTCACTAACTTTATTACGTCAGATTATTTTGTTCAGTATGGGCTGTACTAGGAAACCTAATGAGTTCAATTGTGTCCCACTCCTGTCTTTTTCAGTGCAATTATGTTGGGAAAAGCATTTGCAAACATTTTCTTGCAGAAATTCAATACAAACATTATAGACTACTTCAGGATGAAACAGCCAGGCTACAAAACGTCCGGGCACAGAATATTCACATCTGTCTAATTGGGTCTCAGATTTGTTAAAATAATTTTAAAAAATGCTTCCACCAACGTGTTTCTACCAAACTGACAGAAACAAAATAGTGAATGTTTGGCAACATGGCGCCCGATGACAGAGTTCAGAACCGACTTTGTCTCCAAATGTATTTATTTATTACGACACTAAGTCAGATTCAATGACAATTCATAAGTAATTTTCAGGTATTTTGACAGATAATACATTTTTGTCATGTAAAATCCCAAGTGTAGTTTTTTCAGAAAGCATTAACTGGTGTTTATAGGTCACCTCAAACCAAATACAGCCCAAGCTTTCGCTGAGTTTACACCTTTCTACAACTGGTATTTATATCAGATTGCCCCTGAAAAAGATTGTGATCACTCAAAATGATAATGAAAACAACAGATGGAATTGGTCATCAAATTTGTTTTAATTCTGTTCTGAGTACGATCTGGAATTGGGATGACTGTTTAAATCCAGCCTTTGTGTGCCTCTTCCTTCCTTAAACAGATTGGAAACCAAACTTTGTCCAGACTTCCATTCTTCTGTAGCTAGAAAGATTTCTCCTTTGTTTCAGCAGTCTCAAACATTTCTTGTTCTTTCTTAAATAAAAAGAAAACAGAGTGAGGTCAAATGGGAGGAACTAGTGATTTGTGCTCATGTTTCCAGAGGAATATTTAGATAGCAGTGGTATCAAACAATTCATGTTGGCAGAAACACTTTCAAAGGACACAAAAGTTTTCAGGACACAGAACAATGTCTGTGACAAAAACATTCCCTGGAACACGCTATTAACACATTACCTTTTTGATAAGTATTTTACACAAAAAAAATATTTACATTTTGACAAAAATCGTTAACAAAATCATCAGTGGGGTCTCTTAAATGTGTGATTTTGCTCACGGTGTCCTGTAAGTAAATGTGTGTACTTGGTACAGTCATTAGTCAATTCAAAAAGCCTTTCCATTGGCTTGTTTCGGATGGTAATCAGTAATGGTGAGGCAATACCTCTGTGCAAATATGTAATTCAATGTAATGAGTTGGGTTTGCCTCAGAAACGAAGGCCACACTGCCAACTCCTCATCGTCACCACGCTGGTTCTCAACTCACATTGAGAGCACCGCTGTGTTTGGTCAGTGCGTTTCGTTCAGGGGAAACCAGGTCTCCAATCATCGATGCTGCCTCATGGATAATTACATTTAATAGTCCGAGCAGAGATTGTCGGAATAGGGCTCTCCGTCATCCTCGGCCAAAATGTTTACCATTATTCTGTTTTTCTGAATTGCCTCTGGCCAGCTTTTGTCGGGGCTAAGTTGGTCTGTTCACATCAACAGAAAGAACAGTTCATTAGGACACTTCAATAATGTTTTGTCATCAATCAAAGGAACACAATCAGAGATGTCTTCTGACTTTGTTGTGTATGCTTCCAGCAGCATGCATGTCCGTCGCCAGCTTAACCGTTATTCATGTGAAGTGTCAAATCATATCAATACCAATATTATATGAGATGAAAATATTACCTTGAAGTAATTAACCAGTTATATCACATTTCATTCTTATGATGTATTTTCATTTTCTGTTTACAATTAGCTTTTCTGGTTGGAATACAGTTTTTAGCAATCCCTTTGACCATTATCTCAGAACCGTAATGTCATTTTCCACAACTCTAGACACAAAACTCACAACAGTAAACACTTGTAACACAGGCTCTCCAATGTTCAAAACATTGCATTGTGCGTTCATATCTTTAAAGATGCCTTGCATTTGCACAATCAATGGTTCAAACAATAGATTTATCATGGAATACCATGGGTACATTGATTTAGATCACCCAGACAAAAGATACCCATAGTTTCACTAGTTAGTTGTTTGTCCAATCATTAGATATTGGTGTACAAAATTGATGATACATGTTCCATTATGGTACTACAAGCAAATTAATCCCTGTAAATGTACTTCTGTGGTAAAGAGAATAGTACAAACAGAAATAGAATACAATCACAACATATGTTTATTTGAATCAAAGCAAAAATAATTAGCTATGAAATAGAAAAATAGAGACAGTACTGTAAAACATCAAATGCAGTGTTCCTCAACTTGCTTGCTTGTACTGTAAGAAACAAAACAGGAGTGATTACAGTACTTCTACATTGTCATCAACTCTGTGTTGTGGATTTGGCCACTGGTTCTCATCTACATCTCATTGGATGTGTTCATTAGCCAAACATCTTGGATTTTTTCTTTTTTTGCCTGAATTTCATTGGACACTATGCTGTTGCTGCCGCTGTCTTGATCCGTGGCCTTGTCCTCTACCACGTTCCCCCACACCTCTCAAACGAGGCCCACGACCACCTCTCAGAAAGGGTGCCTGCTATGCCATGCCATTCCTTTGACCAACACGTCTTCCTCGTCTTTCTCGTCTTCCTGCCACCACTGCTTGACCTCCATTGTGACCTGGATCACCTGCTGGCTCCATGTTACGAATCACTATGCTCTTGCAATTGGATCCAAATCCTTTATGTATATACTCATTCCACAATGTGCACTAAACCATCAGTAACGGGTTGGCTGAATTGGACAAGCAATTACAAGGGCCTGCATCTATACAGTGTAGAACTGTCAGTACTGTAAGTAGTCTAAAACGGTGGTGCAGTTTGATACAACTAGTCAAAATGATAAGTATTTGCTGCATTACTCTTAATGCATAGTTTTATGGAAACTGACAAACAATATTCCACGTTTACAGTAAATCATGAAAGATTCAAGATACAGAGATTTGTTGTCACCAATTAGCATGGAGCATGAACCAATTAGACTACAATATCCATGGATGTAGCCTAATATTTTATCATACTGTAATGCTTCAACAGACAATGTGTCTATGGTCCCAAATACTGCACCACCGTTTTAGACTACTTACAGTACTGACAGTTCTACACTGTATAGATGCAGGCCCTTGTAATTGCTTGTCAAATTCAGCCAACCCGTTACTGATGGTTTAGTGCACATTGTGGAATGAGTATATACATAAAGAGTTGATTTGGATCCAATTGCAAGAGCATAGTGATTCGTAACATGGAGCCAGCAGGTGATCCAGGTCACAATGGAGGTCAAGCAGTGGTGGCAGGAAGACGAGAAAGACGAGGAAGACGTGTTGGTCAAAGGAATGGCATAGCAGGCAACCCTTCTGAGAGGTGGTTGTGGGCCTCGTTTGAGAGGTGTGGGTGAACGTGGTAGAGGACAAGGTCATGGATCAAGACAGCGGCAGCAACAGCATAGAGTGTCCAATGAAATTCAGGCAAAAAAAAAAAACATCCAAGATGTTTGGCTGATGAAAACATCCAATGAGATGGAGATGAGAACCAGTGGCCAAATCCACAACACAGAGTTGATGACAATGTAGAAGTACTGTAATCACTCCTGTTTTGTTTCTTACAGTACAAGCAAGCAAGTTGAGGAACACTGCATTTGATGTTTTACAGTACTGTCTGTAACGTGTGGTGTTTGTTGGGTACTGCACCGTCTGGTTTCGGGTGTTCCACTTCCTGGTTTCTAGTTCACAGCTGGGTGTAATGTTGTCATTAGTTCGGGCTATAAAGGTTTTCTAGGAAGTCACCTCGGTGCTTATCATTGTTTGTTATATGTCACATGATAATTAGAGGTGAGTGTTCTATGTACGTGAGGACGAGCTGTTGTTTTGACTATTGGATAAGTCGCTGGTTATGCGGACTATTATTTCTAGTTAAACAGTTTAGTTCTTTTTTCGCCGTACTCGGTTTGTTTTATGTTCTGTTGGTGTGAATAAACATAATCGAAACGGATCTAAGACTCTGCACATGGCTTTCACCGCACTACGCCGCTCCATCCGTGACAGAATGATAAGCCACCCAAGAAGCCCGCAGAGCCGGACGGTGAGTGGATTCCTCGGAGGGGCAAGCTATAGCGCTCCGAGGTATGAAGCTCACCGTCAACCCACGGAGCAGCAGGAGCAGCGCTACACCTGGCAGGGTGATTGGGGGTCCGACTCCCTCTCCTCGGATGATGAGGAGGCGGTCTACGAGCGAGTGGAGGAGGACTCCCTGGAAGACGCCCTGCTATGGGATCCCGTCCTCAGTCGACTAGTCCCCGCAACATCGGACGTCGGCTGGGGCGGGCAGAAGACACCGCCCACTGTTCCGGGCCTGCAGCCAGGGCCAGCAAGAGCCCTGGAGCTACAGCCACTACCCCCGCCGTGGGAAGACCCTTTTCTGCCACCGACGTCAGGGACAGAGAAACCCCCGGAGGGGTTGGATGACCAGCCCTCTGCTATTATTAGGACGTGGTGGAGGACATGGCTGGACTTACAGGAGCCAGCGCCTGAGATGGTCGCCACCACGCCTGCGCCTGAGATGGTCGCCACCACGCCAGCGCCCAAGATGGCTGCCGCCGTCACGCCAGCGTCCACGATGGCTCCCGCCGTCACGCCAGCGCTCAAGATGGCTGTTGCCGTCCCGCCAGCGCCCAAGATGGCTGCCGTCGTCCCGCCAGCGCCCAAGATGGCTGCCACCGTCACGCCAGCGTCCACGATGGCTGCCGCCGTCACGCCAGCGTCCACGATGGTTCCCGCCGTCACGCCAGCGTTCAAGATGGCTGTTGCCGTCACGCCAGCGCTCAAGATGGCTGCCGCCGTCACGCCAGCGCCAAAGAAGGCTGTTGCCGTCACGCCAGCGTCCAAGATGGCTGTTGCCGTCACGCCAGCGTCCAAGATGGCTGCCGCCGTCACGCCAGCGTCCACGATGGCTCCTGCCGTCCCGCCAGCGCCCAAGATGGCTGCCGTCGTCCCGCCAGCGCCCAAGATGGCTGCCGTCGTCACGCCAGCGTCCACGATGGCTCCCGCCGTCACGCCCGCGCCCAAGATGGCTGTTGCCGTCACGCCAGCGCTCAAGATGGCTGCCGTCGTCACGCCAGCGCCCAAGATGGCTGCCGTCGTCACGCCAGCGCCCAAGATGGCTGCCGCCGTCACGCCAGCGTCCACGATGGCCCCCGCCGTCACGCCCGCGCCCAAGATGGCTGCCGCATCGCCACCCACAATGGCTGCCGCATCGCCGCCCACAATGGCTGCCGCATCGCCGCCCACGATGGCTGCCGCATCGCCGCCCACAATGGCTGCCGCATCGCCGCCCACAATGGCTGCCGCATCGCCGCCCACAATGGCTGCCGCATCGCCGCCCACAATGGCTGCCGCATCGCCGCCCACAATGGCTGCCGCATCGCCGCCCACAATGGCTGCCGCATCGCCGCCCACAATGGCTGCCGCATCGCCGCCCACCATGGCTGCCGCATCGCCGCCCACGAAGGCCGCGCCACGACGACGCTTACGATGGCCGCCGCCACGACTACGCTCACGATGGCCGCCGCCACGACGACGCTCACGATGGCCGCCGCCACGACATCGCTCACGATGGCCGCCGCCACGACATCGCTCACGATGGCCGCCGCCACGACGACGCTCACGATGGCCGCCGCCACGACGACGCTCACGATGGCCGCCGCCACGACGACGCTCACGATGGCCGCCGCCACGACGACGCTCACGATGGCCGCCGCCACGACGACGCTCACGATGGCCGCCGCCACGACGACGCTCACGATGGCCGCCGCCACGACCACGCTCACGATGGCCGCCGCCACGACGACGCTCACGATGGCCGCCGCCACGACCACGCTCACGATGGCCGCCGCCACGACTACGCTCACGATGGCCGCCGCCACGACTACGCTCACGATGGCCGCCGCCACGACTACGCTCACGATGGCCGCCGCCACGATTACGCTCACGATGGCCGCCGCCACGTCGCCAACGATGGCCTCCGCCACGTCGCCCACGATGGCCTCCGCCACGTCGCCCACGATGGCCTCCGCCACGTCGCCCACGATGGCCTCCGCCCCGTCGCCCACGATGGCCTCCGCCACGTCGCCCACGATGGCCTCCGCCACGTCGCCAACGATGGCCTCCGCCACGTCGCCAACGATGGCCTCCGCCACGTCGCCCACGATGGCCGCCGCCACGACGCACCCTCAGCCGCTCAAACTGGCGGCCTCTCAGCCGCTCGAGATGGCGGTCGGCTACCGTGGCCTATTCAGGTCTGGACCGGTGGTCCTGGACTGACCCTTTGGGGTTGACTGTGGGTCTTCTCCTGTTGCTCCCTTGTGTTCTTTCATGTTAGGTTGGCTATCTGGGAGCTAGCCGTTAAATGGGGGGTACTGTAACGTGTGGTGTTTGTTGGGTACTGCACCGTCTGGTTTCGGGTGTTCCACTTCCTGGTTTCTAGTTCACAGCTGGGTGTAATGTTGTCATTAGTTCGGGCTATAAAGGTTTTCTAGGAAGTCACCTCGGTGCTTATCATTGTTTGTTATATGTCACATGATAATTAGAGGTGAGTGTTCTATGTACGTGAGGACGAGCTGTTGTTTTGACTATTGGATAAGTCGCTGGTTATGCGCACTATTATTTCTAGTTAAACAGTTTAGTTCTTTTTTCGCCGTACTCGGTTTGTTTTATGTTCTGTTGGTGTGAATAAACATAATCGAAACGGATCTAAGACTCTGCACATGGCTTTCACCGCACTACGCCGCTCCATCCGTGACACTGTCTCTATTTTTCTATTTCATAGCTAATTATTTTTGCTTTGATTCAAATAAACATATGTTGTGATTGTATTCTATTTCATTACAGTAATACATTTCAAATTGTGTTCAATGATTCCACTGTGTTTGTACTATTCTCTTTACCACAAAATACATTTACAGGGATTCATTTGCTTGTAGTACCATAATGGAACATGTATCATCAATTTTGTACACCAATATCTAATGATTGGAAAAACAAGTAACTAGTGAAACTATGGGTATCTTGTGTCTGAATGATCTAAATCAATGTACCCATGGTATTCCATGTTAAATCTATTGTTTGAACCATTGATTGTGCAAATGCAAGGTATCTTTAAAGATATGAATGCACAATGCAATGTTTTGAACATTGGAGAGCCTGTGTTACAAGTGTTTACTGTTGTGAGTTTTGTCTCTAGAGTTGTGGAAAATGACATTACGGTTCTGAGAAAATGGTCAAAGGGATTGCTAAAAACTGTAATAAGTGTGTATAATATGTTGGAATAACGTGTGTATAATATGTTAGAGTAACGTGTCTATAATATGTTAAAATAACGTGTTTGTAATATGTTGGTATAATGTATAATATGTTGGAATAGCGTGTGTATAATATAAGTATACACAGTATATTATATATATTATATTAGTTTGTGGACACTCACTAACAGAGTAGGCTAAGGAAACTTCTTATTTACAGGCTACATCAGACCTGCCAGTTCAATTATGCTGGTTTGAAAATCAAAATATTGTAAATCTGGACACTACCATACAAAAGTTTGTTGTCACTTCTTTATTTACATTTTTGATCCATTTATGATACATCCAATTGTTGTTAATGTTGGAAATGACTTGTCGCTGGAAACAGCAGATCTTTCTAGAATATCTACATAGATGTACAGAGGCCCAACATCAGCAACCATCAGTCCTGTGTTCTAATGATACATTGTGTTTGCTAATACAAGTTTATAATTTTAAAATACAAAATATAAAATAATAAATTTTTATTGATCATTATAAACCCTTTTGCAATTATGTTTTTTATGTTTTCTTAAGAAAAACATCCAAGCCCAGGGGAAGTGACAGCGGTATATAAAGCAGAATACCAGGACCCAGAACTCTCCTGCCAATTGCAAAGAAACATTAACATAAAAAGATGATTGCTGAGTCCCCAAGACTCACGTCTGATTGAAACAACAAATCTGTACGACCACAGATCTCCACGAGACAATGTGTGACGAAGCGATCTCCCCGACCGTGTCAAATTAACCAGACGATTAACGGCGGGCCATCTGGGTTCCGCAGGCCCAGTGTTTGCCACGTTGCCGGTCACCGCTGATCCTGTAAGAGGAGAGACCGGCCATATAATACCTCCCCCCTGTGCCCGTCAGAGGGCACGCTGTCCTGGGCAGAGTGCTCAACGTCCCGGCTAATGTGGCCCACCCAATGCCGGTCCCCGGCCCTGAATGGGCACTTATTGTGTCCGCGCGGATAATGTTCCATCACCGCAGAGGGTTCCGTGCAAGCGGAGCGGCAGTAATCCAATATGGATGGAACAATGTCACGGAGGGCCGAGGATGGCAGGGTGGGAGCAGAGAGACGGATAATGAAGATTTTAACCCCTGTGATGTCACAGCTCCCTCTGGACCGGCAGAATGCAGGCAGGGTGTGTGTGCTGAGGATGATGGGTATTCTAATGCACCTCTGGGTTTCCTATTGTGTCCTTCACTGCGGGACACAGGTGAGGTCATTAACTACGCAGTTTGTTGTTTGAAAGTTTGTTAAAAGTAA
This sequence comes from Dallia pectoralis, assembly GCA_029465975.1. Lineage (NCBI taxonomy): Eukaryota > Metazoa > Chordata > Actinopteri > Esociformes > Umbridae > Dallia > Dallia pectoralis. The sequence continues at coordinate 8,479,631 of CM055764.1, read as the reverse complement.
ATATCTGAGCCTTTGGCTAGTAGCCCAGTAGCAACAAACAGCTGAAATATAACAGCAACTGAGCTGTTTATTTCCAATTGGGAAAAACACTGGCTAAATCTGAAAGGGGATTGGAAAGGATCTGCTTTCAGTCTTATCATGTGTTGACCCTTGACTTTCCTGTGGGACTCTAGCTGGTCCCAGGACAGTTGCCTGATGGTCTGATCCAAAGGCAATTTGCTTATGTTATACTGCCTAATCCAGAATGCTGTTCTGATAGCCGGTCCCAGAGCAGTTTCTATCTTCCTATAAACAAAGACCCACTTTCTCATGACAGCTGCAATGGATTGTAGCATTTCATCATTTAAAATGTGTGTGTATATATATATGAAGTATACAGTAAATCTAGCCACTAAGTATAAGCAAACATATTTCCAATGTTTCAAGATTTATATGATGTTCTAAGCAGTTCACATTAGTTTGTCTGTGAGTAGACAAAATAATAAAAATCTAAATCAAACGAGTTAAAAGCAGATAAGAACGAGTGAAAGCAGCATTGTTACTTTTGATACGTGCAAAGATTTAAATCACATGGTCTTCATGAGCCAGACACACAAGGAAGGTCTTTAACCTGTGATTTCAGTCTCCTTTCTTCATACCACTGTGGACGACTCTAGAGCACGCAGTCGATAAGATCATGTGTTCACTAATTGTACTGGGCAACTTACCAAAAAGTTGCTGGTTCGAAGAAATTCCTCTGTTTGTAAGGTGAAACCCCGAGAATTGTTCACTTGAGCACTTGACCGTTAGACGTGGAAGTGTGGGCAATTACTGTTTATATGTACACAAACATTAAAACAAGTTTCTGTCAGCCACGAAAGTTTAGGATGAAATCAAGTCAAGACAAAAAGAAAATGCTTCTTTAACTGTAATTGCTCAATGAATAACTCTATATAAAAGCATATACATAATGACAGTCAGATGAATTCAATGTAAATATAATTGTTCCAAATGTGAGAGAAACAAATGACTACAACCAAATGATAAAATATGGACAACGAGTGAATGAAATCAATTAATGTGGAGCAGTAATACTACAGAAGGAGACAGGATTTCCTTTGCAAATGAAAAAGAAGCAAATTCCTGCAAATAATGAATTGTGTAGAAATCATTTGTCAGGATTTGTATTATAAATAAAAAAGTTGCCTCTCCTGGGTTTTCTTCATATTGCAGAAGCATTGGATGAACACACATCACTTCTAAAATCATTACATGTCTTAATCTGTCTGAACTATCTGCCTAAAACTATTATAATTTCCACCTGTGGACAACAAAAAAACACTTCAGTCATATTTTTCACTCCTAAAGTACGGGATTTGTCACACCGTCTGGTTGATTTTTTTTGCATTTTTTGGGGGCGGGACTGCAGAGGTTACTTAATTTTCTTTAATATTTAACCATAAATCCCACTCTGTGGGTATCCCTGTTTTCAACCATCTAGTCAAAAAGCGTGTTGAAGTGAACCCTTTTTTATGATTTTAACCAGAAGTTTTGATGAGGAAAACCTGACGTTATTATGCAACACATAACCTTACATAATTTTCATGCAGCAGAATTGCAGCAGAATTCAACCAAGTTGATCACGTGGAATTCAGGAAGACCAATCAATCTGAATAAATCAATCGGACCACCCTCACATGTTATACAATTCTGGGACCTTGTCTCAGATAATGTCCTCGGCTCCATCTACGAACTACCTGCTTTGTTCTGTCTGCGTGTGCCATAAACTTTTGACCCGACTGGTTTCACTGTCTAAACCTGCGACGACCTCTTCAACCCGGGGTTTGGAGGTTTCCTGTCGGAGTGACAACGCGGACTGGTGCCTCGACCCACGAGCCAAAAGGAGAACATCACCAACTGTACTGAAACCACAAGTTCCGGGTTGGTAGGGTAAATGCTGAGTTCTCACGAGAAATTCGACTCATTACTTCCTAACATTTCACACTGAGACACTCATCTGTCTGGATCTGTAATCGTCGTGTTTTGTGGGTTTTGTTCACACAGTGTTTCTTGGTGTTTCTTCACAATTGTAGTTTTCGAGAGACATTTTCTCTATAATTTCTCACCGCTCTAAAACAGGATATTGAGTTGAAGAAGAAACAAACATATTGTTCTTAAACACTGATTTAGCATGTTCCAGTGTTGTGTGAAACAGCGTGTTCACAGTGACAGCGTCTAGATGTATTTTCCATATACAGATCAATAATAGTGTGCAAAACGTTGTAATTAAGTACGATTAAATCAGATATTGTAAGTTAAGTTAAAATGATGTGGGTGTGCCTTAACAAAAGAATGATCTGGAACAGTCGTCAGAAATGTATGTGAGTTACAGATTATCCTGTGAAGGAAGATGACACATTGTTCTGGGGATAGTTTTTTTTCAACTTTTCAGATTCATTTTGAGACTCAACTAGTCAGGTTTGAATATAGAGCAAATTCAAGCCACTCCATAGCATTTGAGTAAATTTTACCTGGTAGTTCTGAAATTAGTGCCAAAATGTGTCCTTGGAAGTTCCCGACTTGTGTTTCTGTGTAGATAATGCTTGTGCAACATGGTATCTCTCTCTAATATGGTATCTCTCTCTAACATGGTATCTCTCTCTAATATGTTATCTCTCTCTCTAACATGGTATCTCTCTCTAACGTGGTATCTCTCTCTAACGTGGTATCTCTCTCTAACGTTGTATCTCTCTCTAACATGGTACCTCTCTCTAACGTGGTATCTCTCTCTAACATGGTATCTCTCTCTAACATGGTATCTCTCTCTAACATGGTATCTCTCTCTAATATGTTATCTCTCTCTCTAACATGGTATCTCTCTCTAACATGGTATCTCTCTCTAACGTGGTATCTCTCTCTAACGTTGTATCTCTCTCTAACATGGTACCTCTCTCTAACGTGGTATCTCTCTCTAACATGGTATCTCTCTCTAACATGGTATCTCTCTCTAATATGGTATCTCTCTCTAACATGGTATCTCTCTCTAACATAGTATCGCTCTCTAACATGGTATCTCTCTCTAATGTGGTATCTCTCTCTAACATGGTATCTCTCTCTGATATGGTATCTCTCTCTAACATAGTATCTCTCTCTAATATGGTATCTCTCTCTAATATGGTATCTCTCTCTAATATGGTATCTCTCTCTAATATGGTATCTCTCTCTAACATGGTATCTCTCTCTAACATGGTATCTCTCTCTAACATGGTATCTCTCTCTAACATGGTATCTCTCTCTAACGTGGTATCTCTCTCTAACATGGTATCTCTCTCTAATATGGTATCTCTCTCTAACGTGGTATCTCTCTCTAACATGGTATCTCTCTCTAATATGGTATCTCTCTCTCTAACATGGTATCTCTCTCTAACGTGGTATCTCTCTCTAACGTGGTATCTCTCTCTAACATGGTATCTCTCTCTAACATAGTATCTCTCTCTAACATGGTATCTCTCTCTAACGTGGTATCTCTCTCTAACATGGTATCTCTCTGTAATATGGTACCTCTCTGTAATATGGTACCTCTCTCTAATATGGTACCTCTCTCTAACATGGTATCTCTTTCTAACATGGTATCTCTCTAACGTGGTATCTCTCTCTCTAACATGGTATCTCTTTCTAACATGGTATCACTCTCTAACGTGGTATCTCTCTCTAACGTGGTATCTCTCTCTAACATGGTATCTCTCTCTAACATGGTATCTCTCTCTAACGTGGTATCTCTCTCTAACATGGTATCTCTCTCTAACATGGTATCTCTCTCTAACGTGGTATCTCTCTCTAACATGGTATCTCTCTCTAACGTGGTATCTCTCTCTAACATGGTATCTCTCTCTAACATGGTATCTCTCTCTAACATGGTACCTCTCTGTAATATGATACCTCTCTCTAACTTGGTATCTCTTTCTAACATGGTATCACTCTCTAACGTGGTATCTCTCTCTAACGTGGTATCTCTCTCTAACATGGTATCTCTCTCTAACATGGTATCTCTCTCTAATGTGGTATCTCTCTCTAACGTGGTATCTCTCTCTAACATGGTATCTCTCTCTAACGTGGTATCTCTCTCTAACATGGTATCTCTCTCTAACATGGTACCTCTCTGTATTATGGTACCTCTCTCTAACATGGTATCTATCTCTGTCTCTCTCTCTCTCTATGCTCCACTGCTGGGTCCGTTGACTGGGTGCGAGTAGAATTGCCAGGGGGCTGGCCCACATGAGGAAAAGCCTGGGAAATCTGTGCCCTACAATTGCCTTTATTCTAGTGATTTTGTGGACTGTGGGGGTACAACTCGTATTCTACCTGTAGATTATACATAGAGGTGGTTAAAGGACATAACTGGGAGAAACATTGACACATCCATCCCAAAGCAGAGGATTAAAATCAGACTTATGTAGATGCTACTGGTCCAGTGCTTGTCTCTAAAAAGTCATTATTACCAACCCCATGGGCTGAGTCTTCATACCAGCACCATGTGATACCAGCACCATTTGATACCAGCACCATGCTCTGATGTGTGCAGTATCCCACCTAGTGGAATAAGTGAATCACTGCATGGTTCTACAGTTTTCTGTGTTGGCTTAAGGCCGTGTCCTGACACACAGCACACAAGTAACACTATAATAACTATTATGACTGTCCTATTTCTTTAAGGAGAGGTTTGGTTTTTATTCCAAAACAATCGTGGTAGAATTAGAATACTTTTGGTCAACATGTATCTTCAACCAGATAGGACTATGTGTAGGATCTAAATTGTTGTGCCATTGGAGCACTGGTATGTTTTGTTAGATTTAGGATCCTTTATTTTGTAGGGACTTTTATTTTGACAGGCGGTGAGAATGTTTGAAGATAAAGATGGCCGCCTCTCACCTTTCTAAAACAAAACAAAAGGAACAAGGAAGCTGCTGGAACGTATTAAGCATACAGTTACATCACTATTGAATCGCTCAAATTACTATTGAACACTATTTTGGACATTATTAAGTTGTGCCTGTTTTAACCACCATTCTTCAATCACTTACCAATCGTTTGTTGGATTACATGCTTGTCTGCTACTAACAACCTACTTACCTGCCCGCTGCCTGCCTTGCTCTGCTTACCTGCCCTGTTTACCTATATGCTGGAATCCCGTCTCATCAACCGCAAAAAAGGTACAATTTAAGTTTCTCTGTGTTGGATAGCTTGTCAAAGAAGCTAAGCAATACGTCCCAGCTAAGAGTGGTTACGATACGAATGGATCACTGATATCCTGTTATTAGTGAAGCATCTTTCTGAAATGGAGGTAGGTTCCGAGGAAAGTTGTATAAAATGATTAAAATGCCTCCACGCTGTTCCAAGGCAAAAGAACAATGCTGGTAGTATGTTTGTTTCACTTACAAATAGATGCACAAAAGTGAGTTCATATTTTCTTAGATGTGCAAACCAAGTTCAGAAGGCCAAATAATTGATTCAGTCGATTCATAAAGCATAGAACCCTCTACCCAAACAACTTTTGATTGAATACGCTCATAATTGGTTATTGTGTGTAGATTGAATACGATCATTATTGGTTATTGTGTGTAGATTGAATACGATCATTATTGGTTATTGTGTGTAGATTGAATTCGATCATTATTGGTTATTGTGTGTAGATTGAATACGATCATTATTGGTTATTGTGTGTAGATTGAATACGATCATTATTGGTTATTGTGTGTAGATTGAATACGATCATTATTGGTTATTGTGTGTAGATTGAATACGATCATTATTGGTTATTGTGTGTAGATTGAATACGATCATTATTGGTTATTGTGTGTAGATTGAATACTGTCATAATTGGTTATTGTGTGTAGATTGAATACGATCATTTTCAAGCCAACGTGCAATAAGTAACATTTCCAAAGAGGACAAATAGTACGTGCCGGAATAGCAGGTGCAGCTATTCGATGTGCCAAGTATCAAAACTACAGCAGCATTTAACAGACATAAACTTTAGCACAGAGTTGAATTCGCATTTCAGTGACCCAGTGTCAATAAAAACGGTACATCACATTCCGTAACCAGCTATCATCCAAGGCCAACATACAAAAACATAATCACCAGATCAAAGAATCATTGAAACTTTTTGGAAAGTTCGGGATTGCAAAGTTGATTTCTGCCTCCTGCATCTATGAGGACTAACATGTTTTCTTCTTGAAGATCGAAAATATTCGGAAGGAAAAGAGTGGCACTTCTGTTAGTAAAGTTCATAATGTTAATGTGATTTTAGGGGTTTCTGTTATTTTGCTCACTCCCGGTAACATCTTTGGCATGAGTAATAATAATATGCATTGAATCATGGTAGACATTAAACAAAAAAACTCTGTTGCTAACAGGAAGGTAACTTTAATCAGCACCAAAGTAGCTAGATATTAGATCATCTTTAGTTGTGAAAAGTTCTGTAGCCTGACCGAGTTTTATATAGTAGCACATATCAGTGTGAGTGATGAAAGGATTCACTCATTTAAAAAGAGCGAGAAAGGCACAAAAATAGAATTTTTAAATCCATCTTCATTCAGTAACTGACCAACCAAACAAATTTGACTCTCGAAAGTATTTTTAAGGTGAATGACCTTCACTCGTGTTTTGATCCTCAAACCTTTTGTCGATTTGGACTTGATAGGACAGCCTCTGTTTCCCTCGGGGTAAACAATGAACACCTGGTCACCGGTTTATGGTTCGTCTTGCCTCAGACTACTGTACTCTGTACAACAAGACTAGCAGTTTCAGATGCACTGACCCAGTTCTGGGGCCATAACAACATTTTGTCCCTTGTCAAAGTCGCGCCGCTTTTTAACCCTGCCCCTTTTTTAGCATTCAATACATTGACTACGAAGGTTTGATTGTTCACTTACCATCTAATCTACCAGAATTTGACATGTGTCTTTGTTAGAAGAGGAACGTTATGTCTTTCTCACCTGTGAGTGCTGATAATGTTTCAGCTCATGAATGCATATTGACCGACCGCTGATTTTCCACGTGTAGGAAACAACAAGCTATAGCTGATTTTGAACAAAATTTGTGTCAAAACAGATGGACCAAATTGGACCTGTTTGTGACAACAAGTTTGTGAAGTAAAATATTAGCCAATGTGTAAAGACACCAGATTTCGTTTGTGATTTAAAATCCAAAGTTTTTGTGGAGCCCAAACCAGACAACATGTATGTTTATTTTATTCCTCTGAGTTAGACAGGTAAGTTGTGGTTGCCCTAGCTTACACAGAGCTTGGTCTATAGCTGTTGATATGACCCACTTTGAGCCAGTAAAAATGTAGCTATGGGGCTATTTTTACACCTAATAATATAGTACCTCCTGCACTACTGGGTAGCATTAAAATGCACTCCAATGGAAGCAGAGAATATAACTTGAACCAGGGATATGTGTGATACTTACCACATAATACTGCACTACATAGGGCTGCACTACATAGGGCTGCACTACGTAGGACTGGACTACGTAGGGCTGGACTACATAGGGCTGCACTACATAGGGCTGCACTACATAGGGCTGGACTACATAGGGCTGGACTACATAGGGCTGGACTTCATAGGACTGCACTACATAGGGCTGGACTACATAGGGCTGGACTTCATAGGGCTACACTACATAGGACTACACTACATAGGGCTGCGCTACATAGGGCTGCACTACATAGGGCTGGACTACATAGGGCTGGACTACATAGGGCTGGACTACATAGGGCTGGACTACATAGGGCTGCACTACATAGGGCTGCGCTACATAGGACTACGCTACATAGGGCTGCGCTACATAGGACTACACTACATATGGCTGCGCTTCATAGGACTACACTACATAGGGTTGCGCTACATAGGACTGCACTACATAGGACTGCACTACATAGGACTGCGCTACATAGGACTACACTACATAGGGCTGCACTACATAGGGCTGCGCTACATAGGACTACGCTACATAGGGCTGCGCTACATAGGACTACACTACATAGGGCTGCGCTTCATAGGACTACACTACATAGGGTTGCGCTACATAGGACTGCACTACATAGGACTGCACTACATAGGACTGCGCTACATAGGACTACACTACATAGGGCTGCACTACATAGCACTACACTACATAGGGCTGCGCTACATAGGACATCAACAGCTTTGAATGGCCAGTGGTTCAAATTCATGTATACTGGAATAGTCAGCCTATATATGTTTTTATTTGTAAAAGGTTTTTCCAAGCTAGTAAATGAGGGCCTTCAAGTGGTTCTAGTGACATGAAACATTAGTGTCACTTTCTCGTTTTCATCCAGCAGAGAGCAGCAGCTATCCTATATCATGGAGAGAAACGTCATTTACTGACTGTATACATAAACTACCATTTGAGTGAGCAAGCCACGGTTATGCTGTGATCTGGATGCCAGGTTACACTTTGGGTACGGCATTTTATGTCCTATTGAATTTCCACACATGTTGAAGGCCCTGATAATGCTTTACTTTAGATCTCTACCACACACCTGCTTTTTCTAAATGTCTCCTGTGTGAGGACACTGTGGCAAATCGGTCCCACATCGATAACAGACAGAATCCCATTGAAATGTTGGTGGTGGGAGGTTGAGTGGTTTTAGGTCACACGCGATCCTCCTCAGTCCCTCCCCTCTGCAACGGCCAATGAAAACACAGTGTTCATGCTCATAAACTGCCAGGGATTCTGTGCTGGCCTCCCCTTCTCCCTCACATCCAGTCCCGTGGACCCACATATCTGTATATGCGTTTACTGTAGAGAATAAACATGTTCTATTATCAACCACACTCCATTCATAGACACACATAAACACACATTAATCTGTTCTCTCACTGAATATACATTATTTACACACACGTTGCCATCGCCTTCGGACCTTCCAGCCAAGCACAAGGTCACCCTTCTATTTCTGGGACACACCTGTCTCTGTCAAATCTAAACATGCACTACGATGCACGTGCACACCGTTCACACACACACACACACACATACAGCTATGTAGTGCATTTGTGAGACGGATTTCAGGGGAGTAACGATGGATTCACATTAAAAAAGCTGTTTTCCCTAAACTCAATCATAACTTTGGACCTAAACCTAACCCGTAATGCTAATGCTAACCATAAATATAATGCAACCCTAAATCTTGTCCCTTTAAAGGCATAAATGTCAAGAACTGTGAGCAAGGAGGAGGAAGTGTGAAGGTGTTGGGGTGCTTTGCTCATGAGTCATGACACAGTCAGTGATGTATATAGATGTTAAGGCACACTGAACCAGCATGGCTACCACAGCATTCTGCAGCAAAACGCCGCCCCATTTGGTTTATGCTTAGTGGGGCTATCATTTCATATTCAACAGGACATTTACCCAAAACACACCTCAAGGCTTTCTTAGGGCTATTCGAGCAGGAAGGACAGTGATTTAGTGCTACATCTGTTGACCTGGCCGCCACAATCACCCAACATCTAACCAATTGAGACGGTTCAGGTCAGGACGAGTTGGAACTTGGAGTGTAGGAAAAGCAGCCAACAAATGTCCAGCATATGTGAGAACTCCAAGACTGTTGGAAATGTTTTTCTTGTGACTACCTCATAAAGATGCTCGAGAGAATGTCTAGTGTGCATAGCTGTCATCGAGGCCATCTAAATGTATTTTGATCTGTTCAACACTTTTGGTTCTTGCGTGACACCATATTTGTTGCTTCATAGTTTTGATATCTTCACTGTTATTCTGAAGCGGGAATAACAGTCAAACTAAAGATATACACGAAATGTTCTGTCAACTTTTGATTGGTACTCTCTATATACACTGATCAGCCAAAACATAATAACTGCCTGTCGTCGTCCACATCCCTATATATTGTTTACCAGTATTTAACCGATTGACTATCAGTGACGACTACATCGAGACTTTAGGACTGTGATTTAGCGACGTCCTGCCATGACAGTAGAACTGTCCAGTTCACCCTCTGGAGTCATTGAAGTCAAAGTGACTTTCCCCATACGGGCTGTTTGACCTATGAACCCGGAGGCCCTGGAGCAAAATCATGCAAGTGGAAACCGCAGGCTCCTTCAGCTGTTTGCCTGTATCAGTTGGCATTATGTCATCAACGTCACACAATAGGCACCGAGTTGTGTGCCATCAGTTCATATGGGCTGATGAGCGATAGGGCGAAACCGGAGACATACCGGCGACGTCATCTGGGCCAAATCTCTGCCATGCCAGGCCTGTGCTCACTCAGCCGATGGGCCCGGAGCAATGTGGGTTTGAACTTTGACTTATATCGTACTGTACAACACGGACACGGTTTCTATCCACGGTGATTCATGTTGATATTTTGAATCTGTGTTCGGTGACAACATCACCGATGAGAGATATGTGGAGTACTTCCCGAAAGGTGATGTCATCCCCGGGCGAGGTCAGTGATCAGAATGTGAAATAAAATCAGTGCCGTCGGTTGCTCTATATTTAGAATTCCCGTAAGGACTTTACGCCTATGTGGGCTCCTAATATGAAACTTCTAGGCTGATGATTACGTGTCAGGATAGAAATCTAACATGTGACCAAAATAAATGTTATCTCTGTTTATACAGTATGAGGCTAAACTAATGCCTGAACCTACATCCTCCACCTAATTGTCTTGACAAAGTGGACAAAATGGTGGGAATCGCTCCTCTCTTGCCGGAGGAATACATCCAAGTTATGTGGAAGAAGAGTTAAGATGAAGTTGAAGAAGCACAAGGCCTCACTGCTTTTCACCTGATAACGGGAACGTCCTCTTGTTGATCACGCCGCAGAGGGTGGTGTCTGTAGAGGATAGAGGGTGGCGTCTGTAGCGGATAGGGGTGGCGTCTGTAGCGGATAGGGGTGGCGTCTGTAGCGGATAGAGGGTGGCGTCTGTAGCGGATAGAGGGTGGCGTCTGTAGCGGATAGAGGGTGGCGTCTGTAGCGGATAGAGGGTGGCGTCTGTAGCGGATAGAGGGTGGCGTCTGTAGCGGATAGAGGGTGGCGTCTGTAGCGGATAGAGGGTGGCGTCTGTAGCGGATAGAGGGTGGCGTCTGTAGCGGATAGAGGGTGGCGTCTGTAGCGGATAGAGGGTGGCGTCTGTAGCGGATAGAGGGTGGCGTCTGTAGCGGATAGAGGGTGGCGTCTGTAGCGGATAGAGGGTGGCGTCTGTAGCGGATAGAGGGTGGCGTCTGTAGCGGATAAAGGGTGGCGTCTGTAGCGGATAAAGGGTGGCGTCTGTAGCGGATAGAGGGTGGCGTCTGTAAACTGCGTATGGGTGAGACTACGGAGGGTGTCATTTTACATGGATCCATTTCTACAAGACTTACAAATATAGGTGTGCGCCTGTTCGGTCTAATGGCTTTAGTTACACGCCCCACAAATGGTCAAGCAAAACAATGAAGTACCAGGGAAAGATGATGCAACATGGAGAAATCCATGCAGCAGACGGTTGTGTGACCAGTACGAATAACAACAATGATGGAACCCAAGAAGATCTAGGTCACGGTCAGAAAATAGCCACGCTTACTTAAAGAGACAGGTTATAATTCCTCCCCTCTATGTTATTTCATGTTCTCATATTGTAATTAACACGCTTACTTAAAGAGACAGGTTATAATTTCCCCCTCTATGTTATTTCATGTTCTCATATTGTAATTAACACGCTTACTTAAAGAGACAGGTTATAATTCCTCCCCTCTATGTTATTTCATGTTCTCATATTGTAATTAACACGCTTACTTAAAGAGACAGGTTATAATTCCTCCCCTCTATGTTATTTCATGTTCTCATATTGTAATTAACACGCTTACTTAAAGAGACAGGTTATAATTTCCCCCTCTATGTTATTTCATGTTCTCATATTGTAATTGACAGGCGCGCTTATTGACATTAATTTGTTCTAAAATACTGTGAATCGCCTAGATATTCCTTTTTTACCTGTTAAGACAATATTGCAATCGGATCAACAAGAGTCATAAATATAATTTTCCTTTTGATTATTTTACATGATTAACATCAGCGTCTCTGCACAATAACCCTAAAATAAAGGACAATAGTTCACTGTATCGGTAATGAGTTCCCATGTCACGTCGATCCCATTCTTCCTCGAACACTGTTGTTTGTGGAGACCCAAAGGTTTTATTTTTAGTAAATAAGGGACACCGAACCGGTTCCTGTAAATGCCACAACACTTCAATGCCTTTAAAAACTGTCTGAGCGAGTCACACTGGAGCGAATGAACAGTATAAAAATATCGGAGATCCTTTAAGCACTGGGCCAAAATGTTTCACTCGATTTTTTATCCACATGAGCTTTAGAGCTTTAGTCTTGTAACACAAAAAATAGATTCAATGGAGAGGTTTTAGGAGTCTTTTAGTGCCCTAGACCAGTCTTCGAGACGGTACATTGTATCTTAAAACACATATGTTGCTGGTACAAGATTGAAGGGCAGGCTGTAGTCATAAGCGAAATAAGCGTCTAGTTAGGGCTCCTTACAGCTAGGGGGCCCAAGAGGCTTTGAACTTGGTATTGAGAGCAGGATATAGTGCAACACGCCAGGTGCAATTTAGATTCATTTGAATGTGCAAATGTTTTTTGTTGTGTGAGTCAGTGAACAGGCAGTCATCCATGTCTATTTTTTAATTGCCAGTTAGCTTATCCAGTATTCTAAAGTTAAGACACATGGCAATCTTGCTACCATATTAACCATTCATCAATACTGGCGGGTATGTACACAGGGGCCCTTCCAGAGGGCCCACAGAATTGTGTGGTTGTCACACAGTTGCTATATTAACATGTAACACGTGATGCCAAGATGTGTGTATTGGTAGAAAATACTCCAAGCTATAGCATAATGTATTTTCCTAATCATCAATGCAAAATGTGAATGTTTGGAAAGTTACTGAAATTCTATGTGCCACACCAAAACCACAAAAGGTTTGTTTTTATATAGCGGAGGTAGGAGCACCTAAAATCAAATCTCACTTAAGGCCTCCTAACCAAATCTCTGCAAGACCGGAGTGTGAGTGAATGTAGACTACAACCGAAGCCGATAGGGAATCATTAGTCTACAAATATCTGACCTCGAAAGTTCCAAGATGGACAAGAAGGGCGACAGCTGAAAAGACAAAAATTTACAAATCGAGGGTGAGTGCGAGAGAGACATTAATTGTGTGCACATGTGTGGGTGCCTTCCCTCACTGTTCCTCTGTCCTGATTAGGTTGGGCAGATGTATTTCACATCCTCACTGCTTTGAGTATCCAGAAACATGATACTACTGACTGTATAGCCAGATAAACAAACCAACATCATCTAGAAAACAGACGGCCAAAAGAGGCTACACTAGTTTGAACAGGAACCATTCCTCCACTGGGGTCGGTGGAGGAAACTAAACACAGGCTACAACAAAGTTCAGCTGACATTAGCGCGAGTATTGGAAAAACGAATATACCCTCCGTCAATATATTCCCTCAATCTCTTCTGACCGGCTCAAAGTCCAAGCCAGCCAAACAGAAAATACACATCGCGTTCAATCATCACACAGACAGTAGATAGAATAAATCATTTAATTAATTAATCAATCAATATTCTAAATCAAAGACGAATAGATACAATCTGTCCATACAGCTTAAATATATGATTGAAAAATGTATTATTCTAAGCAGCATAAGACTTTCATCATAGTATGTACAATCTTCCTTCTCCTTCATTATTTTGTAGAAAAATACAGTATTGAACCATGGCTATTGGTCCGAGGCCTCTAGTGGGGTGGGGTGGGCTCTTTGTTTGAATTAGCACATAAGCTTGGTATTACTGCCACAGACTCACAGCAAAGTTTCACACGTATCGATCAAATCAACGTAGACTACAGTGCAGTAGTGCAGTGATACAATATATCCAGAATTGGCATAATTGGTGTTTATAACATATATAAATATATATATATATATATAACATAGTGTATATATATAATATCAAGTGCTGCAATGAAATCTACTTCAAGACATGAAATCTACTCCATATTCAAATGTCAAATGTCTATAACTATATGAAATGCACACACCACTGAAGTTAAGTGTTCCCTTTGAAACAATAAACACAGTACCTCCCTGGCCCAAAAAATAGTAATGTCATAACTGCTGCTCATTGTGACATTTGCCAAATAAGCTATTAGAGCAGGTCTGAGATTGGCAGGAGGCTGAATAATCACACCGCAGTACGGGTTTAGTTTGTATATATGTGTCAATGTGTGTGTGTGTGTGTGTGTGTGTGTGTGTGTGAGTGTGTGAAAGAGGCTTAAGGTTTTCTCCTCATCTTGCAGGCACCCCAGCCTCAGCCAGAAAAAAAATGTGCAGGTTTCAACAGCATGTCAGACTGGTTAATAACTGAGCATAGAAGACAAATTGTCAGAACGAAGACAAATGGCCTTTAGGTTTCGACTCTGAAACCTGTTGCCTGTATTAGGCTGCTCTGTCAAAGGGAAGGTGTCCTAATTGATTGATTGCAGGCAAATCTGCGGAAGTTTTCTATGCATTTATAAAGACAGGGTGGGAAATTGCAAATTATAAATTAACATTTCTTGTTCTTCAGCCCTCCAGTCGGAGCCCTAGAAAGTGTTTTGAATCCTCACCTCTGATGTTCCAAAATAATGATCTATTCACACCATCCAACTTGCATTTAACATGCAGTTACATGCTCCTAATCTCAGCCAGGATACCTGATTACCCGGCTAATAAATAAGACAACAATACATATATATTCATACAGCTAGACGTCAGCTAAACATCCACCTAGATATTGTCTCCAAGATCATTTTGGCCGCAAGCACGTTATATCTGACAATGAAGGACACCGGCAGAATTCAGAACCCGGAAAACACAAAGGACGTGTCGAATGTATGGAAGTGCCAAAGTGTTCAGGAGTTTTGACGTCCAACCTGGGTGCATCCAGTCGATGCTCCGGGTTGAAAAGGGAAGCTTCTCTGGAGGGGCTTCGTTCAGCCAAAATCTATTCGTGGTCTGTATTCCAGGACCATGGGGTACGTCTGAGAGTAGAAAGAGGCATTAGTGCTGTTGATTCTTCGGTACCTGGAGGTGTATTCAAACCTGCAGAGTAAACAGCACAGATGCTGCTACGACAAGCCCTAATGAGCTTCGCAAATCCAACTCAAATAGTAAAAAGAAATAGTCATGCCAAGAGACCGAACTGCCCCTTTAAACTGACTTCAAGGACAATATTGTAATGGATGTTGTTTTAAGGAGAACACAGTTTCCTGTAAACCTTCCCAGATCCCCATGGCTGACAGCTGAAACAAGACAGGAGGCAGTATTGGACGTTCTAGTGCATGGCAACAAGCTACGTTTTTGATGTTTTTTTTTCCCACAAATGGAAATACCTGCTCTCAGTCTAAGCCACCAGCGACTAATAATTCCTAGGTGTCAGCTGAATATTCATCAAGAAAACCGTCTGAATATATTCATATTACACTAAGTAGCTGAAATGCTAACACTAACTGTAGAAACATAAATTAATGTTAAATTCCCATAATACTAAAGTAAAGCTGAATGCTGACTCTGAGAACAGATCATAAGAAACGCTAAACCATGTCTACAAACCATTTCTAGGCTGAACTGTCACTAAGACACCTTGAGTTCATCTGAGCTGACCGGCTGTAGAAGGACAGACCAGTACTTGTGACTGTCACTAAGACAGCTTGAGTTCATCTGAGCTGACCGGCTGTAGAAGGACAGACCAGTACGTGTGACTGTCAGGGGATGAGTCTAGTAACTTATTCAATTGGCCCTGTCCTAAACTGAAGCAGCTGTTGCAGTTATCCACTTTTTTACACAATTTGAAACACCATTCATAACCGTCTCTTTGACACCCATACCCACACACGCACACCCACACCAACACACACACACACTCTCCCCCACACACACGCAGCAAATACCAGACCCCCCACATGCTCCACCACCCAGTTGACTAATGTGTGACAGTGGTGGTGACAGGGGAAGGAGACAGACAAGCTGAGACCGGTCAGGGTGAAGACAGCTGGTCTGATGGCAGGGACCGGGCAGGAAATGACTTAACAAAAACCCGATCCCATGATGTCACCCGGCCCCTGTGAGCTCCGTGCTGCATTTGGGGGCTGAAAATACCGGGGCGTGTCAGAGAGGTTACAGATAAAAATGTGTACAGAAGTTCCCTGACAACCTGCGGAGATGGGACAAAGACAGAAGCAGGGAATGACATAATATACTCACGTTGTCACCTTGTAGCCTCCAGCGGGTCATGTAGATGAACTCTAGAGTGTGGTCCTTTCCCATAATCTCCCCGTTGCACAGAACGTCCAGCTGAGGAGAGAGACAGGTTCCCATGTAAAGAGACAGAGGCACATACTGCTGTTAGATGACCAGTCTCAAAAGCCTTACCTCACAGGAGCTGGAAAGCTTTAACTTTAAACTAAGGAACTTCTTGATGGTTCCCACTGTGACACGACTAGAGCAGCGAATGAACTTCTTCATCAAACCCTGAGGTGGACGACAAAAGGATGTAAATGGCAGATCATTAGGCACAGCCACCAGGCACACGCCCACAGAACACTTCCACAGATTAGCCCACGGAACATGCCCACGCCAACGTCCCACGCGAACTGAACACTCCAACACAACATTCCCATGCCTACTGAACATTCCCACACCCGCAACATTCCCATGCCTACTGAACACACCGACACAACAATCCCATGCCTACTGAACATTCCCAAACCCACACAACATTCCCACGCCTACTGAACATTCCCACTCCCACACAACACTCCCACGCCTACTGAACATTCCCAAACCCACACAACATTCCCATGCCTACTGAACACACCCACACAACACTCCCATGCCTACTGCACATTCCCACACCCACAATGCTCCCATGCCTACTGAACATTCCCACACCCACACAACACTCCCACGCCTACTGAACATTCCCAAACCCACACAACATTCCCATGCCTACTGAACACACCCACACAACACTCCTATGCCTACTGCACATTCCCACACCCACACAACCCTCCCATGCCTACTGAACATTCCCACACCCACAATACTCCCATGCCTACTGAACATTCCCACACCCACACAACACTCCCATGCCTACTGCACATTCCCACACCCACAATACTCCCATGCCTACTGAACATTCCCACACCCAGACAACACTCCCACGCCTACTGAACATTCCCAAACCCACACAACACTCCCATGCCTACTGCACATTCCCACACCCACACAACACTCTCATGCCTACCACACATTCCCACACCCACACAACATTCCCACGCCTACTGCACATTACTACGCCCACACAACATTCCCACGCCTACTGAACACTCCCACAAAACATGAAAAAGAAGAAAAGAATTCAGCCAAATACAGACACAACCTTAACTGTGTCGTCTCCTGCACGGACATTGCTGTGGAGACAGTCCAGACAGACAGCTATCTGGGGGTCGCTCCTGTGATAATCTTGACCATCTTCGTCGCCATCTTCATCATCACTGTGACAAAGCCTTTTAGGTCCAAGACTGTCTCCTATGAGACAACAAGGTACAAACAATTAGAGGAATTGATACTAGCAAGTCACATTTTTTTTTACCTTAACCAGGTAAGCTGATTGAGAACAAATTTGAGAGCCGATTGAGAACAGATTTGCAATGGCGACCTGGCCAAGAAACATACAGTTACATAATAAATAGAAAAAGAAAAGAGTGCAAATAGCAATGGGACATAACAAGGCACAGAAGCCATATCACATTATAGCCCAAGACTGGTTGCCCACTAAGCAGGACTGAGCCTGGTCAGTACCTGGATGGGAGACCTCCTGGAAAAACCAGGTTGCTGCTGGAAGAGGTGTTAGTGAGGCCAGAAGGGGCTGCATTTTGGTCTGTGTGGGTCCTAACGCCCGAGTATAGTGACGGAGGATGAGATGTTAAACTGAGGCTTTGACTCTCTGGGTTCATTAAAAACCCCAGGATGTCCTTCGATAAAGAGTAGGGGTGTAACCCCGGCGTCCTGGCCAAATCTGCCCCTTGTCCTCTGTCCATCATGGCCACCTAATCATCCCCATATATATACTAATTGGCTTCATCATCACCATCTCCTCTCCACCAGTAAGCTGGTGTGCGTTCTGGCGCAATATGGCTGCCGTCGTGTCATCCAGGTGGATGCTGCACATTGGTGGTGGTTGAGGAGATTCCCCCTACCATGTAATAGCGCTTTGAGTTCCATGTAATGAATAATTAATTATTATTATTAATACAGGATCAAGTGGAGAGTCAACATACAGATAATACAGGACGAGGTATAAATAGGTCAGTTGAGCAGCATTGATATGGCAATTGCAACTACCGGTAGGCCTAAATAAAAATACAAAGGAGTGTCTATATACAGAATGTAAAAGGATTAAAGTGTATCTAGAAGGTACGCCATTTGTGTGAAAAGATTATGTGACCGTGGTTTTGGGAGAAAGTGAACTTGAGCATGCCTGAACAAATAGACTAACTCAAGAATGTCAGCAGGCAGCATAAGTAAGAAGAAGTTAACGACAGTTAACACATACAGTGATCAAACAGGTGTTCAGACAATAGTAGTTTAAAGGCAACTGGTGAGATAAGGGTTTCAAGTTTCAGAGTTTTTTGTAGTTTGTTCCACTGAAGGGATTGGCAACCAAATTTTGCGCAGGCTTTTGGGGTGACTAAGCCAATGTACCTGCTTGAGTGTAGACTGCGGGTGGGTAGAGCAATGGTGATTAGAGAGCTTAAATAAAACGGGACTTTGCCTAGCAGAGACTTGTAAATTAGTTGGTACCATTGAGTGTTTGACAATGGCCAGCCGACTACTGCGCAAAGGTTGCAGTGGTGGATGTTGTATGGGGCACAAGTAACAAAACATATAACACCAAAGTAAACCACATAAAATAAATTCAGGAGAGAGTTGAGGCAGTTCTATAAATGACAAGTCGAACCTGGGTATAATAGTGAAGTTTTGCAGTACGAGTGAAGGACGCCCTGTTGCGAAAAGGAAACCGATTCTGGATTTAATTTTATAATTTAGTTTGTTTATGTGCGGCTGAAAGGAGAGAGAGAGATGTGTAACAAGACACCTAGATATTTGTATGTATCCACATATTCTAGTTCAGACCCATCTAGTGTGGAGATGCCTGTTAGACGAGCAGGTGTGGGCAGTGATCGGTTGAAAAGCATGCACTTTGTTTTACCAGAGTTTAGCACTAACTGTAGGTTTCAGAAAGAGTGCTGAATGGCATTAAAACCCTCCTGGAGATTTGAGAGCACAGTATCTAACGAAGGACCTGAAGTACACAGGATGGTATCGTCTGCATAGAGATTAACCTGAGAGTCTAGCAGAGTTTTTCAATATTCATGCTTTACTTTAAATACATATAATAATACATGTATTACTGTAGTTCTTAAATTAAGACCCAGTGCAGCAAAACATGTGACAATCTGAACTAATTCGTTGTTAAATGAAGCCTACTCTGTTGATATGCCTTTTACAGCATCAGGAAATTGTGTTCAAGCCTTATTTTGCATGTACAAAATATATATTCAATATTCTATACCTTGACCATTTTCTTTCGACTTATTCTTCCTCCAGAAATCAACCTCCTGCTGTTCCTCTTCTGGTTAACGCACAGTCAAAAAAAAACATTTAAAAACATATACAAGGTCATCTCATGAGATCTAATCTTAGTAATATAATGACAGCTGTCCTCCAATAAAATAAAGCCAGCTATCCTAAAATGAAAGCACCCCTGGATGAAAGCATTTGATAAACTACTGAATGTTTACAAGAACATCTTAGTTCCATCAATCATTATGAAATATATATTTTGTTAAGTTCATAGTTGATAAGAACTTACTTTCTCTAAGTCCGGGCACAAGCTTGAAAATGATTTCCTCCAGAGTTTTGTCTAACCTGAAATAGAGACGCCAATTAAAGAGGTGAGAAGAAACCAGAAGGGTAAAAACCAAGATGAGGCAGTGATGTGTTAACTGAGAATTTTCAGTGTTCGAAACAAAGCGAAGGCCAATTGTTTGTTGTTTGCATTTTGTCTGCCAGAGTATTAGAGATAGTGAAGGAATGTGTGCCTTACCTTAGCATCTCTAGAGGGTTCGTTTCATGGACTTGAATGCCACATTTGGGACAGTCATTACTGTCTTCAAAGTGTTGGATGATGCAGCTCTTACAAACTGGAAAACAAGACAAACTTCTGTAAGTGCTACATAACGTCTGTAGATTACCGTGTCTTTGGGAATGTCTGTTTGTGTGTGTGATCTGTGATGTGATCCAGGTCTAACAATATATTCAGGTATCAAAAGTTACAACAAAGACACATCAAATCAGTCACTATGAGGCTTTCAGCGAGACACCGCTAGGGGAAAAAGGCTATTTCCATTTTAAGGGTCAGGTTTAGGGTGCTTACGGCTAAAAGGTTAAACTCAGGGTTGGAGTTAGCATTAGGGTGGCGGGATGAGGAATTGTCTTCTGGATTACGTCATGCATGTTAGTCAGTAAGGGACACTTACATGTGTGCAGACACTCAGTGACTGTGGTGGGTTTGATCAAATAACCTCTGCACAGAGAGCAAGTGATGAAATGGTTAAAGTCTTTAACCAGGGGTGTCCTCTGTGTGGCCATAGCCAGCTCACAGATCTGTAGAGGTCAGGGACGAGGGGTCAGCAATCACAGAGGTCCCTGCAGCCCCCGACACTGCTGGGGTGACCCCTGTATTTCCCTCATCTTCATCATCCTCAGCCACTTCTCATTAGCCGGGAAACATTCTTCTGACAATGTGAAACATTTACACTCTTGTATTTCCTGTCATATATAGATAAGAAGACAGACAAATAAGAACTATATCATTCCATTTGCTGCATGCACATAATACTATTATTATTATTATTAATAGGATGAATTACTACATGGGGCCAGTGCAAAAACGTATGAACATATACTCACTCACTACTGTGAGTATCTCTGAATAAATGTTAAAAAATAAAAGTTACTCTTAAAACAGCAACATTAGCGTGTTCATTAAGCAAAACAAAACAGTACAAAACAATAGATTATAACATGACACAAATAAAAATGCAAGTATTTATCACGTTACTGGATGCATATGCCTGTCAAAATAACACTTCACAAATAACATCAACAGTCAATCAATCCACATAAACAGTGATGCAATGACAACATGCCTATCTATTGGTCTTGCAAATAAATTAGAAATAGTATTCCATGCAAATAAATTAGAAATAGTATTCCATGCAAATACATTAGAAATAGTATTCCATGCAAATACATTAGAAATAGTATTCCATGCAAATAAATTAGAAATAGTATTCCATGCAAATTAATTAGAAATAGTATTCCATGAGGACTGCGTACATAGAGCAGCACATAGCGGCGCACACGTCACACAAACGCATCCCTCTGTCTGCTCGATACGCAGTTAGGAAACACGAGCGCCAGAGCGCGGTAGGATATCATACGTGAACGTATGTGTGAACGTGGGACACGTCACGGTTTGCGTGATTGCGTCGCCCGTATCAAAACAACAGCGGAGCCTCACACATACGGCTCCTGTAGCCCCTACGTCATGCACACCGCGCGCCAGGCTACTGGAAACAAAGTTACCACGCGCTTAGATACCAGCCGCATGACGTGAAGTCAGTGGACACGAGATCGGTATTAATCCGCCGCAAACTAACACATATTAGTGCGCGCACTATACCAATATAAATAGAGTCGTGTCGTTTCACTCGCGACACACGACACGACCCATCGTCGTCATCATATCGTGAAAGTTTTCACCGTACGATGTTACGGGATTTTGAAACCGAGAGGCTACGTCCTATATTTTTATCCGAAACATCTAAACAATGTCGGCGACGTTTAGTTCTTACCTCGTAAACTGTCAACCTTTTCCTCGGTGAGGTGATGATAGCAGGTAGACGAGCGGGCGGTCCGTGACACTGCGTTATTGGTGAAGCAGCGCCGTAGTATCGCCCTAGTGGCCCGAACAGGGAATGCACCCCAGCCTCACAGAGACACACACACACACAGATTGGAAAAGGGGGCGTGTGATGATGCCAATTCATCATAGGCTACTTTTACAATCCCAATTTCTTGTTTTTCTTGTTTGGCTAAAATTAGTAATATCGATATGCATAAGAATATATCATTAGTATTATTATTATCTTATTATTATTGTTATGCATAAGAATATATTTATTTCGCTGTGTAATTAGCGAGAAAAGCAATTCATCTCCGGGCAATGAGGATTACTACATGTGGTTAACATAATGATATAGTAAAAGCAGGTCTTGTGTATCAATGCTGGATGTTATTGTGCACTTGTGAAATAGTAGTGGTTACTGGAACAAATACTTTTTCAAATATTGATTATTGCATAAAAGATTTTGGAAGTTAAGATTTTTCTAATCCTGCACAAAAATCCAAATGTATTATTTTACCTCCGATTGAATCTAGGATTTGAAAAACAATTGTCTTCTTGACCTCAAGGGAGTCAGTGGCACTTCTATTTGGCAGATGAGTAGAGTGTGTCAGGGATACTTTGTCATACTTCCTACGCCATAAACCAACTGAAACGTTAATATTGGCTTGTCCTTCCATTTTCGATGCCAGCATTAAAATGGCATCTAAAATGTCCATGACTAGGAGGCACGCTATTAGCATCAGTCCACAATCAGGGGCTGGCCTCCATAAACTCACCCATCAGGGTTCTAGGTTATGTTCCCCAAAGGGACCCTATGGGGAACATTCCGTACTACATTTTTAGGAAAACAAGAGAGACAATACAAATTGGGGCTATGGTCAGAGGCAGGTCTGTGTCAGGGTGACCTCAGTTTATGACTGCCAGGAGTCCAGCTTACTACTTCAGACATTAACTGGAGGTTGTTTTATCCTTCAACTCACTCCTAAGGCTTCTAAAACATGGTGGAGGCCATTTGACCTCTAGGCCACCTCTGTCAGCAGTTAGGCCTATTGCCTGAAGTTGGCCCCATCAGAAGATAAGTACCACACATTTGAATCACATCATTCATTCTGATGGATAATTTACAACCCCAGACCGCTGGAAATCTATAAAGGACTGGTCGTTCCATAGAAAGTTCCACCCAAGAGCTGACCGAAAGATGCTTGCAGTTTCTAAAAACCCCAGGGTAACATCAAAAGATGTGCCACAATCAACATTAAAGTCCATTAGTCAACATTCAGAGACGGCACAGACCAGGCCTATATGTGTAGTCAGAAAGGAAGAGGCCTCTGCTCTCAAAAATAATTTGCCTGGCAAAACTTGGGTGATGACCATGATTAGTGGAACAACATGCACTTTACAAATGAACCCATGGTGGCGCTGTTGAGCTGCAATACCAGAAGGCATTTTTGGCAATAACAAAAAACACTGCCTCTGTAACGTTTCCTGTTTTCTGTACATTAGAATTGCATTTCTGTTGATTTTTCTTATTAATTATAATTATTGCAAATTTTAACCTTTCGTTTTAATTTGTTAAATCAGGTAACCTTTATTTTCCGTTAGTGTTGAAATGAAGATTAGCATCAAGCGCACTTCCGGGGGGTGTGTTTACATAATTTACATTACCACAGATGCTTATGACATTCTCCTTAATGTAACTCTACCTCCGATCCAGTATCCCTGTCATACTTTGGTAACATTTCTAGATAATCATCACACAGATCCAAAACCACTCTTGTGCAGATCATCTCCTATCGAAAGGGAATTTTCTACATTTGACAGACAAACTGAAAAGAAAAAGAAAACAGACAATTTCACCCATTTCTACTTGCACTGTAATCAATTCTCCTCTCTGAAGAAATCAATTTAGAATCATAATCCTAATATACACACACTACATCTCAACTGGTAGCTTGAAGAAGGCAAACAAAAAGAGAGCTATAAAAGGCATGTTCTCAAACTTTTGGGGTTCTGACAAAACTTAACTTGAATCATTTGGCATAAGTAAGCTATTCTGTTTGGCACACACCGAGTTTTACAAAAGACCATCCCTACTGTGAAGTATTGTAGTGGGAGCCAAATAATATCGGGAAGTTTATCATTGTCAAGGACTGCGGCACTTTTCAGGATAGACATACATAGCCAAACCGTCTGTGGAATGTAGTCCTATTAAAACTATATAAGCCTATAATTATTACAGCAAAAGGTGATAATGCGCTGTAAGGAAGATATACTGGATTTGTACACCTGTTTATGTGTATATATATATATTCATTATAAATTAAAGTACAATATATTCTCCATAAAGTTCAATTACTTTATTGTCTCACTTGTATGGAAAATGTATGCCAATTTCTAATTGAATGATATATATATGTATGATTTATACAGATTTTCTTAGAATTTTACATTCAATTTGACAAGATAAAAAAATATTGTTTTAAAGTTAAATATTCAAATATATGTTTGTGAGTGCACATATTTACATATATTTTTCATTTTCTTTGCAAAACCCAGAAGGTTAAAAGCGCCATGCTCTGCTAATTGAGGTTCAGCTTTGTTACATGCACATGCACGTAATTATGAATCTACATTTCTAAAGACTAGATTAAGTCTAATCTAAGAATTTTAATTTTAAACATGTTGCTGCAATCTACACTGGGGATTAACGGGATAAAAAATACCAGTTATTTATATAAACAATTAACCTAGCGTTGTACCAATCTAATGGTAACATTGAGAAAAATACAACACCTTCCTCACATGGTGTTTCATTCATGCATTATTTTATCCATTTGGTACCATTTCCTTTTTATGGCATAACACAGTACATTAAACATGGTAGTCAATACTTATTACAGCTGGATTGCATTAATATAAAACCATGTTTTAGATGCCTTTCAGCTGCCTGTAATGTGTTGTAAATTCATTATAAACTCTTAATAGTCTATGTCCAAAGGTCCTGTGTTGCTACAATAAAATAGGACAAAAAGATGCTATTCAATTTAATTTGAATAGGTTTATTTTAAGGTGATATGGGTTAAGAGAATGTGTTTTAAATTATTTCCTGCAACAGAGATTAATCTAGTGATCACAGTATTATCTTTTATGTTATAGTTTTGTTCATGTAATGAACAGGAGCAAGATGCATCTTAAGATAAATTGCATAAAACTCAATTCAAATTCTACTGTACAACACTGTATTATATCAATCTGTAGGCTAGTCTAGGTTATATGTGTGTATATATATATATATATATAGAGAGAGAGCGATGGAGAGAGCGATGGAGAGATGGAGAGCGATGGAGAGATGGAGATGGAGATGGGGAGAGGGAGAGATGGAGATGGGGAGAGGGAGAGATGGAGAGGGAGAGGGAGATGGAGAGATGGAGAGAGGGGGAGAGATGGAGAGAGGGAGAGAGATGGAGAGGGAGATGGAGAGAGGGAGAGAGATGGAGAGGGAGAGAGATGGAGAGGGAGAGATGGAGAGGGAGAGATGGAGAGGGAGAGAGGGAGAGATGGAGAGGAGAGATGGAGAGGGAGAGAGAGGGCTTTCTCCATCCCTGAAGGCCCTGCATGTCCACTCTTGTTTTGGCCAAGATAAGACTGGCATCATTTAATGAAAAAGCGTTTGGCGCAGTGAGCTGTGGGAAATGCTGTGTCAGTCATTCAGTCTGACCGGTATTATTTAAGCAAAGTTATTCTGATAATTGACCCATAATGGACCCACATTCCACACACACAAAAACTGAGCCCACCTATAATTAGCTGAATGCAGTTATTGCAGATTTAAGCTATAAAGGACCATATGTGGGCTATTCAACTTATTAAACCTCATGCAAATGTTTTAGAAAAGGATTAAAAAAGAAAATGTGTCAATCCACTCTGCGAGAAAACATGTACAGTATATGAAATTGTTGGGGATGATCAAAGCAAAAGAGAAGAAACAGCTTGTGCGTCCGTATTTTACCTTCATCCAGAGACATCACAGATCCATCCCTGAAATAGGCTAGGTGAGATCACAGCTGAAATGCTTTTATCAACAGCTGAGAGCAGATATCTTTATTTAGTCCTCCACGGCTGTTAAGAGCTTGCCTGGTATACTGTAAATAACAACTGTATATAACAACACTGTCGTTGTTTTTTTCGTATCATATTCAGTTTTACAGTATTTTTATCAGTGCAAGTGTTTAGTCACGTTACCCCCTGTGTATAGACGTGTTTAGCCACGTTACCCCCTGTGTATAGACGTGGTCTGTGTATAGACCATGTTACCCCCTGTGTATAGACCACGTTACCTCCTGTGTATAGACCACGTTACCTCCTGTGTATAGACCACGTTACCCCCTGTGTATAAACCATGTACCTCCTGTGTATAGACCATGTACCTCCTGTGTATAGACCACGTTACCCCCTGTGTATAGACCACATTACCCCCTGTGTATAGACCATGTACCTCCTGTGTATAGACCATGTACCTCCTGTGTATAAACTATGTACCTCCTGTGTATAGACCACGTTACCTCCTGTGTATAGACCACGTTACCCCCTGTGTATAGACCATGTACCTCCTGTGTATAAACCATGTACCTCCTGTGTATAGACCATGTACCTCCTGTGTATAGACCACATTACCCCCTGTGTATAGACCATGTACCTCCTGTGTATAAACCATGTACCTCCTGTGTATAGACCATGTACCTCCTGTGTATAAACCATGTACCTCCTGTGTATAAACCATGTACCTCCTGTGTATAGACCATGTACCTCCTGTGTATAGACCACGTTACCTCCTGTGTATAAACCATGTACCTCCTGTGTATAAACCATGTACCTCCTGTGTATAGACCACGTTACCTCCTGTGTATAGACCACGTTACCTCCTGTGTATAGACCACGTTACCTCCTGTGTATAGACCACGTTACCTCCTGTGTATAGACCACGTTACCTCCTGTGTATAGACCATGTACCTCCTGTGTATAGACCACATTACCCCCTGTGTATAGACCATGTACCTCCTGTGTATAGACCATGTACCCATGTCTGACAACACGTTTTACACAGCATGTCTGACACCTGGACATCATAAAACACAATCTCGATGACAACTGAACATGTAAACTCATTCAACCCGTTCAAATTTTGCTTAGGGACCCAAATGTCTAGAGCCGCCCTTGTCTAGAGCCGCCCTTGCTCATAAGACATACTGTAATTCTCTAAATCCAACCTGAATGAGATTCAGGTTTGAGTATTGAGTGTATTTGTGTCACTAATTGTGTCATTATTTGAGACAATGTTGTTAATATTGTTCCAAAATTGAAGTTGGAAAAGGTTGAACGTGCACACAATGAAAGCCTAAATCTTAATTATTCTATTGTAAAAACGTATGTAGGCCACCTTTTGCCTACTATTGTGTGCAGATTCAAAAAGCAATGGCCAATTAAGATGGGACTGTTGTCGAATGTTTTTGTGGTCTGATGAAAACACAAACTACGTAAAACTATAACTTTGGAAAATTGTGTGTGTGTGTGTGTTTTCCCACTAAGGTGCATAGTAGTGAGTTTACAGTTAAGGGTTAGGTTTATGATTAGTGTTTGTTCTTCATTTCATATCAGTAGTTTTCTCATTAGTTAAGTGCACATCCACAATCCATCCATCTCTATACACAATTCTCAACACACACACACACAATTGCTCTATACAAATGATTAGCTGCTGTGTGAAACCTTACCCATGTTCAGTGGGTTACCCAGGAACAGATGATAATTCTGACACCCCTAATTAGAGATGTTCACAAGTCTTTGACCTCGAGGCTGAGGCAAGTCTCAAGTCTCCGACCTAGAGTCCAAGTCAAGTCTCAAGTCTCTGATCTAGAGTCCAAGTCAAGTCTCAAGTCTCGGACCTAGAGTCCAAGTCAAGTCTCTGATCTAGAGTCCAAGTCAAGTCTCAAGTCTCTGGACCTAGAGTCCAAGTCAAGTCTCTGATCTAGAGTCCAAGTCAAGTCTCAAGTCTCTGAGCTAGAGTCCAAGTCAAGTCTTAAGTCTCTGATCTAGAGTCCAAGTCAAGTCTCAAGTCTCTGAGCTAGAGTCCAAGTCAAGTCTCAAGTCTCTGATCTAGAGTCCAAGTCAAGTCTCAAGTCTCTGAGCTAGAGTCCAAGTCAAGTCTCAAGTCTCTGATCTAGAGTCCAAGTCAAGTCTCAAGTCTCTGAGCTAGAGTCCAAGTCAAGTCTCAAGTCTCTGATCTAGAGTCCAAGTCAAGTCTCAAGTCTCTGAGCTAGAGTCCAAGTCAAGTCCTGGACCTAGTGTCCAAGTCAAGTCTTAAGTCTCTGATCTAGAGTCCAAGTCAAGCCGTAAGTCTCTGAGCTAGAGTCCAAGTCAAGCCGTAAGTCTCTGAGCTAGAGTCCAAGTCAAGTCTCAAGTCTCTGAGCTAGAGTCTAAGTCTCAAGTCTCTGAGCTAGAGGTCAAGTCTCAAAATGAAATGTGGTTAAATCGTATAGCACATGTTTAGCATTCAGTGCTTCTTTTGTTTGTCAGTGCTTATGAGGAATGGCACCGGCAACTGGCAGTGTGGTTAACATGTTTGTTGTCCTCTCACGTGTGTCCACGCGCAGCAGATATGTTACGTATTACGTAGAAGATTATAAATTACGGACCGAGGGGAATAACATTCAGCTTACTGGACGTTTCCTCAAAATCGAGATTGTTCACAATTCCATCATCTGAAGCCTGAGTCGAGCCTGAAGTCTCAAACTCGAGTCCCCATCACTGCACTCGATCCCTAGTGGTTCATCCACACACACCCCTAAACCCTGCTTATTAGTGACAGATCTGACTCACTAGGCTATAAATAACGCTGGATTTCCCATGAGCCAACTGAAAAGCTTTCACTCGGGCGTCTAAATGTATATCCCAAACACACATCTGCACAACCTGACATACATCTGGCACATGGTTGTACAAATGATAACAGTTATAGTGTTCTCTTTCATTTGTGCTAATTTCTTTTATGTACTCATTTCATGTTTTATCAGAGAAACATAGAGGTAAGAAAGAAGAGAGTTTGTTTAGCTGAAGCAGCAGGGGTCCGAGCCGAACCTAGCAGCACATGTGCTCCATTGGCGGCTGGCTGGATCACAGGACCACCCCAGGCTATGAGATACTTATCTTGTGTAGCTGTAGTGACAGCATTGGCCACTTCTGAGCATAGAGGACTGGCCTAATAATAGGACTAGATCACTGCGGCAACCGCGGAAGTATCATTGTTAACTCACCAAATCCTTTCTAATGTGATGACATTGAATTATCCAACTGGGATACAGAAGCAAACTATCCTACATGGATGTGCTAACGGAAATAGAATGACCATCTTCACCTTGGGATGATAAAAGGTATAAATACTGTGTATAATTTGTAGAGTAAACAAGATGTATGTATTTCCAGAACAGGAATTTGACACAAGCCAATTTAATTCAGCAACACCAACGCCTACATCCTCCAGGACATTAAATAGAGTTGTGCACCCCACTGGGGCAAAGTCAAGAGGTGAAACATGTAGCCATATCACCATTGGATGTGTTTGAGCAATAACACAGACAATGACATTGCCACTTTTCCTTGTTCGAACGTCACCCTTAACACTTATCACTATTGTCAATGTCATGCATGTCAGTCTCTCGTCATCAAACTACTCCTACCATCATCATCACCATCACATACCACCCTCCTCATCATCACCATCACATACCACCCTCCTCATCATCACCATCACATACCACCCTCCTCATCATCACCATCACATACCACCCTCCTCATCATCACCATTATCATCACCATCACATACCACCCTCCTCACATCACCACACCATCCCACCCTCCTCATCATCACACCACATACCACCCTCCTCATCATCACCATCACATACCACCCTCCTCATCATCACCATCACATACCACCCTCCTCATCATCACATCACATACCACCCTCCTCATCATCACCATCATCACCATCACATACCACCCTCCTCATCATCACCATCACATACCACCCTCCTCATCATCACCATCATCACCACCCTCCTCATCATCACCATCACATACCACCCTCCTCATCATCACCATCACATACCACCCTCCTCATCATCACCACCACATACCACCCCATCACATACCACCCTCCTCATCATCACCATCACATACACCCTACCACCCACATCACTCATCATCACCATCACATACCACCCTCATCATCATCACCACCACATACCACCCTCCTCATCATCACCATCACATACACATCATCACCATCACATACCATCCTCATCACCATCACATACCACCCTCCTCATCATCACCATCACATACCATCACCATCACATACCACCCTCCTCATCACCACCCTCCTCATCATCACCATCACATACCACCCTCCTCATCATCACCACATACCACCCTCCTCATCATCATCACATACCACCCTCCTCATCATCACCACCATCATCACATACCACCCTCCTCATCATCACCATCACATACCACCCTCCTCATCATCACCATCACATACCACCCTCCTCATCATCACCATCACATACCACCCTCCTCATCATCACCATCACATACCACCCTCCTCATCATCACCACACCCACCCTCCTCATCATCATCACATCACATCACCATCCCCACCCTCCTCATCATCACCATCACATACCACCCTCCTCATCATCACCATCACATACCACCCTCCTCATCATCACCATCACATACCACCCTCCTCATCATCACCATCATCATCACCATCACATACCACCCTCCTCATCATCACCATCACATACCACCCTCCTCATCATCACCATCACATACCACCCTCCTCATCATCACATCACATCACATACCACCCTCCTCATTCATCACATCACCATCACATCACCATCACATACCACCCTCCTCATCATCACCATCACATACCACCCTCCTCATCATCACCATCACATACCATCCATCTCACATCACATACCACCCTCCTCATCATCACCATCACATACCACCCTCCTCATCATCACCATCACATACCACCCTCCTCATCATCACCATCACATACCACCCCTCCTCATCCACCATCACATCCACCCTCCTCATCATCACCATCACATACCACCCTCCTCATCATCACCATCACATACCACATACCACCCTCCTCATCATCACCATCACATACCACCCTCCTCATCATCACCATCACATACCACCCTCCTCATCATCACATCACATACCACCCTCCTCATCATCACATCACATACCACCCTCCTCATCATCACATCACATACCACCCTCCTTGTAAAAAATGTACAATGACATTAGTGACGATAAAACAATATAATTTCTACACTGTGATAAAATATTAGTACATGTTCATTTATTTTGTATTATAAAGCCTTTTTAACAAAAGTGAAAAAGTTCTCAGTTCTCAATCATTGATTTGTACAAACTCCCAGCCTGATTAGTGATTACTGACAGAGCATGCATATATTTTCGAATCTATTAATGTAAATAATTAATTAGATGTATTTTTACAAACTTAAAAGCTCACAACATTATGTGTGGTATTTTGACATGTTCTAAAGCACCTTATAGTTTATTTTTAGTTTATCAGACACGTGTGTGTGCCCACTAGCAATAGGAGAAATAACACAAGGTCACGTGTAAAGATCAGAATGCCAAACATCAGTAAATATCACTCCAGTAATGACAATGTGCTGTTACTGGTCTCCATATGCTCTCATGTCAAGGCCACTTTTACCCTGGGAACACAGTGATAAATGCATGTTGTTTCCAAAAGATAACCTCATCTGAACTTTCTGCTGGTGTGAGCCTGTGGACATTTTTCTGGATATAGGGATATGTCAGCTTTGCTGTTTGTTCATTTGTGACGTCCAAAAAGAAAGTATTATAAATCACAGTTAGAATATGTTTGAAATCAATGTGTCCGTTTGCCCTGATTGCAAATGTAGCCCCCGTGAAGCTTACCGTGTAAGAGCGTGATTGTAAACCCATTGGGTTATTTCCTATAGGGCATCGGTATAAATGTTACTGTCACACTGATAACATGTTCTGCTATATTACTTAAATGAGTCAAGTAATACTTTGACTGAACTAGTGGAGATAATTTAATAAAGATGTGGAACGAGTTACTAAATAGATGTTTATAGACACAACTGAAATGTTTCACTGTGGAGGGGAAAATGTGGGTATGTCAGCTTGTGTTACATTAACAGGGCACAATACATCACAAAGGTATACATGTCATACCAAATGGATGAAGGAAGTCTTGGGCACATATTTTTATTCATTACATCTTCACATCTTATTTTATTATGGAGTTGTTGTCACAACTCCCTCCGAAGCAGCTCTACCGCCATCTAGGGGCAGGCTTCAGCGTTCGTTGTCACTGGCTTACTAAGCGGCCACCGCCCACTCATTATCACATTTTCTGTTGCACACACCTGGTGGCCATTCCCTGATTAGTATCTTATATAGGCTTCCTGTGTTTGGTCATGTCTTTGTGTGGTATTGTTTTACGTTCCGTGTATTTGTATGAAGGCAAAGCTCTCGATCTACCGGTCAATCTTTGTTCCTACTCTCACCTATGGGCATGAAAGCTGGGTCATGACCGAAAGAACGAGATCGCGGGTACAAGCGGCCGAAATGGGTTTTCTCAGAAAGGTGGCTGGCCTCTCCCTTAGGGATAGGGTGAGAAGCTCAGTCATCCGAGAGGAACTCGGAGTAGAGCCGCTGCTCCTTTGCGTAGAAAGAAGCCAGTTGAGGTGGTTCTGGCATCTAGTACGAATGCCACCTGGGCGCCTCCCTAGAGAGGTGTTCCAGGCACGTCCAGCTGGGAGGAGACCTCGGGGAAGACCCAGGACTAGGTGGAGAGATTATATCTCCACACTGGCCTGGGAACGCCTCGGGATTCCCCAGTCAGAGCTGGCTAATGTTGCCCGGGAAAGGGAAGTTTGGGGTCCCCTGCTAGAGCTGCTACCCCCGCGACCCGACCCCGGATAAGCGGTTGAAGATGAGATGATGATGAGATGAGTATTTGTATGAGGCTGCTTGATGTCTTTGTGTGAGGCGCCCTTACATTTATAAACGATGCATCGTTTATAAAGAGTCTGCACTTGTGACAAGTTGTCACACTACGTCAAGTAAGTTGTCGCAATGGATAATTAACAAATAAGAACACAACTTTTAAATAGTGAAAATTAAACTTTATTAATTAACTCAGAATAAAAACAATCATGCTGGCTGACTTTGAAATCGAACGTTTTCTGGCGGCACATAGATCCACGGTCATTCTGGAAATCTGTATGTAATGTAATTCTGCAGATAGCATGCTGATATACCTCAAGTGTTAACAAGACAGACACAGTGTTTAAATGCACTAATGCTCAGTTATGTAAAAGTGTATATATTGTACCTCTGTATTTGACTAATCTGCCACAATGCAATTCATTACACCACAGTAAGTGCGTGCGTGCGTGCGTGCGTGCGTGCGTGCGTGTGTGTGTGTGTGAAAATACTGTCTCATAGACATATAGTGTGTTAGTAGACAGACACACACACACACACACATGCACGCACACACACACAAATTTACTGTGATGTACAGTAATATGTGTCTTTGAGTACTGGGGCGAGTTTTCACACGTTTAAACATGCCCCAAGGTCATTGAGTGGGCACAATCTCAAGGTTAGCTCAACAATAGGACATGTGTGCCAATGTGGGCACAATCTCAAGGTTAGCTCAACAATAGGACATGTGTGCCAATGTGGGCACAATCTCAAGGTTAGCTCAACAATAGGACATGTGCGCCAATGTGGGCACAATCTCAAGGTTAGCTCAACAATAGGACATGTGTGCCAATGTGGGCACAATCTCAAGGTTAGCTCAACAATAGGACATGTGTGCCAATGTGGGCACAATCTCAAGGTTAGCTCAACAATAGGACATGTGTGCCAATGTGGGCACAATCTCAAGGTTAGCTCAACAATAGGACATGTGTGCCAATGTGGGCACAATCTCAAGGTTAGCTCAACACAGGACTGCAGCCGACGTATCGAAAAACACGTTACTGTCTCCTCTACTCAATGCGAAATTTAGATTTTGAACGTTCATGCCTAAAAATGTTTTCTTTCATAAAATGTAAAGTGCTGTTTTTTTGTTTTTTTTGAAAGGGGGGAATTATAACCTTGTTAACCACCTATCAATAGCCTTTTTATTTTTTTGCCAAAAATATTACGACCGTTATCTATGAGTCAGATGAGAATAATTAATATTTCAAACTATTATTTGTAAGTGCTTGATGTTATACCTTTCTGGGATCGTATAATTCTATTTTCCTGTGGTAAGGACTTTTCATTAAGTGCCCTGTAACTTAATGAATATAGAGGTTACTGAATATGGTGAGTGTCAGAGCTATCAGCTGTTAGATTCGAGCGCAAGTAATAGCCTAACACTTCAACAGAAGCGCATCGCTGAGACGTTTGGTCACCGGAATTCAACAATGTCACATTTGATCTACGAGAAGGAGGAGTTTGTCTGATGAAGCCACCGGTGGCGACATAAGCGCATGCCTGGTCATGGTATGGGGCGCATTTAAATAGCGAGAAACATGACCTCACTTGTGTTTTTTAGAGGTCTATATAAGTGAATGGCTCTCTGCCTTTCTCAGAACAGAATTGACACTGGTCGCACTGGGACTAGAGCCATTGGACTGACCTACTGCTCCTCACACATAATAAACATGGGACTACATACGGTTGAAGAGCTGGTAGGTCCTTTTTGCATCACTCTGCGTCAATTAAGTATTTAATCCGTTAATTTCCTATGGGCTTTGGGCTGTCTGGATGTGGTTGAAGTTGTATTCTCTGATTGGCATTGTTTTTACTCTGAGATGTCAAGGTCTGTGTTAGATTAGATGCTAAGCGAACCATCCATTTTCGTAGTCAACGTATTCGATGCAGTACAAATAGGCATAATTTAAACCTAAGCGACCTTAACAAGGGCCAAATTGTTCTGGCTAGATGACTGGGTCACATCATCTCTGAAATGACTAGGCTAGTGGGGTGCTCCCAGGCAGTAGTGGTGAGTACCTACTGACAGTGGTCCTGGTCAGTAGTGGTGAGTACCTACTGACAGTGGTCCTGGTCAGTAGTGGTGAGTACCTACTGACAGTGGTCCTGGTCAGTAGTGGTGAGTACCTACTGACAGTGGTCCTGGTCAGTAGTGGTGAGTACCTACTGACAGTGGTCCTGGTCAGTAGTGGTGAGTACCTGCTGACAGTGGTCCTGGTCAGTAGTGGTGAGTACCTGCTGACAGTGGTCCTGGTCAGTAGTGGTGAGTACCTGCTGACAGCGGTCCGACTGGGTTTTGGAGGCCTAAGGCTCATCAATGTGCCGGGGCAAAGAAGGCTACAGAAAATATGAATTATGGTTACGGGAGAAATGTGTCAACACACACAGTGCATCACACCCTGCTGCGTATGTGGCTGCGTAGTCACTGACTGGTCAGAGTGCCCATGACGACCCCTGTCCATCACCCAAACGTGCCTAAAGAGCTTCAGAACTGGAACTTGGAGCAGTGGAAGAAGGTCGCCTGGTGGCCTGGTCTCACTTCGTCTACATCACATGGACGGCCGTGTACAGTGTTCATCATTATCCATCTGTGGAATGTGATGGAGCAACAAGTCCACCTTTAAACTTACAGGATTTGAAGGATCTGCTCCAATTGTCATTGCTGTTATTGCTAATTAAAGAAGCGGTAAAAATGGCTGGACGATGATGGGTAAAAAGAAAAGATTAAGATGGCCAATAAAACACACACACACTGGACAGAGAAAGACTGAAAAAAGTTTTATGTGCAGACAAATGTAAGTCTGTGGTGTTCATATCACATTGAAGGACATTTGTGAGATGCAGCCCAGATGATAAGATGCTGGAGGACTTTTTGACACCAGCTGTTATGCATTGTGGAGGCAATGTGCTGCTCCAAATAATGCGAGTACTATTTAGGGAAGAAGCAGTCAGCTGGTGTCTATAATGAATGTCTATAATGATTTGGCCAGCACAGTCACTGGATCTCAACTCCATTCAGCTGTTATAGAAGCACCTTGCCCGTGTGGTATGTAAGAAGTGCTCATCGAGCCAGTCTAACTTGTGGGAGGTTTGTGTGAAACCTCTTTAGATGACCTCAACAAATTCACAACTAGAAGGCCCAGGTCTACAAGGCTATATTTGCTGCAGATTGAGGATGCTTTGACGAAAGCAATGTTCGAAGGACACAATTATTATTATGAATTGATAATTATTATTTATTACCTTATCAGTTACCATTAATCTTGCTTTTTTTGCTTTTTTTTACTCATTGTATGTATGTTATCATGTAAAAAAAGACATTGTGTGTGTGTGTGTGTGTGCATATATTTAATTATATACATATAGCTTGGCTATATTAAGTGTAATCAATATTGCTTGCACACACACACATAAGTGACTAGAACGAAGAAATGACTCATTTAGTCCAAAATAACCCATCAGTTGGTAAGCTCCTCTGTCATCTAATATGGCTTGCTTGTCTATAAATGGGCTAGACAGCTCACATCTCATTATTAGCAAATATGGAAGACAGGTATCCAGTGTTGTTTATAGAAAGTATTACGTACTGTATGTGGATCACGGGGTCATCTCTATCTGTCTCCCCTCCCAGGTCACAGGGAAGAGGTGTGAGGGCAGGGAGGCAGACCAGCACTTGACAGGAGTGTTTTCGGAGAGCGTGTACGAAGCCGCCGTTAACCAGGAGAAACAGGATGGCAGAAGATTACACAAACACCTGGGAAACATTCCTGGGACTAATGAGAGGGAGATCACGGTCGTCAATCTAAATGTGAGTTTTGTGCTTAATACTCAATTAGAATCCAGAAAATACTGTTTCCGTTTTACTCGGATTTCCTCCAATATTTTTCCTATTAAATGTGGCACAACCGTCTGAATGCCTGTTTATTCTACAGACGGACAAATCAGGCCGGCTAATGCTGGAGACTGTGGACGACCTTTTTAACATCCTTCAGCTGAGGAAGAGGAGGAGGGAGAGAAAAGTGCTGAGCAAGAAAGAACCCGAGCCGGAGATCATTGTATGTCCCTGCAATTCTTAATGAATTCAATACAGAAATGACAACTACCAGTTAAAAGTACAATTCGATAATTACATGAAGGTTGGGTTGGAAACCCACAGATAGTTTTGAGATGTGTGAGAAATGGTAGGTAGTTGTTAGTGGTTCAGATTTTTTTTTTAAAAGAAGCAAAATTAGCACAGGGAATATTAGCGTGAGAAAGACTTCGCTTTACTATCTCTAGAAATATACTAACCACAGCTGTTTACAGTATTCGCCAGAGAATTAACACAGGAAATTACATACCTCCGTTAGAGAACATGCATTCAAATGTGACAGCACCTCTTTTTTTCTGGTCCCGTAGCCAGACACAGTCAATGAAGAAACGTTCCTGAATGCCGCCATGGAGAACAAGCTCCCTGTGATTGAGAAGTACCTGTCCGCTGGAGGCGACCCCAATGTTGGCGATCATGTACGTAACGATTTATGGCTCTCCTACATGCTCTCTTCTATATCCGCCGTTATTACCGACTTCTTGTGAGAAGCTGTCGACGTGCTAGAAGTTACATGAAGTGTAAAACAACATCTTGTGATTCCGTTGAGGCCCCTGACGTCACAGGCGTCTCTAATGACCGCCTGCCCCCTCTCTCACAGTTCCAAAGGACGGCGCTCCACAAAGCCTCGTCAAAGGGTCACGTGGAGATCGTGAACAGACTGCTGCGCGCCGGGGCTTCCATTGAGAAGAAGGATAAAGTGAGTCGTCTCGCGCTCGCCGACCCTCAAAGGGACTCTAATCACTAAGGGCGACCGACGGTTCGGAATGCATGGGAGTTGTCAGTGTCACCAAATGGTTCTCTTCCCCGCTTCCAGCTGGACGCCACGGCGGTACACTGGGCCTGCAGAGGAGGCAGCCAGCCGGTTCTGGAACTGCTACTTAACGAAGGAGGGAAGTTCAACTCCAGAGACAAGGTATGAATGCCAAGGCCCTGATAAACCACTTGGCCCTCGATGACATTGCAGCTGTAGAATCAGTATCGGGCTTTAATCGCAAAGTACCTCATCACTTACGCTGAATTTAATGGAAATGGATGCCGTTGTGATGCAGTTGATGAGATTGTGTTCGTGGGTCGACCCATTCCTTAACTTTCCCCCCCTCTTCTCAGCTGTGGAGCACTCCTCTCCATGTGGCCGTGAGGACGGGACACCATGAATGTGCTGAGCACCTGATCCACTGCGGAGCAGACGTCAATGCTAAAGACAGAGTAGGGCGTTACAACGAGTTGCAAACATCTATCCACTCACGACGGGGCTTCGCAAACCCAAAATGTTTACTCTGTGCGTCGTATTGTGTAGAGGGTTTTTGTAGCCCAGTGCTTTGCTTATATCTGCTTTTTGTCTGCACAGGATGGGGACACACCTATGCACGATGCTGTGAGGATAAACCGCTTCAAAATGATCCGGATACTGCTGATGTATGGAGCCAGTCTTAAAACTAAGAACAACGTGAGTGTTGAATTGAGTCACCCAATAAGTCTGTATAGAGACATGTCCCCTGGCCATAGTCTGCTCATATTGTAACGGTCATTTTGGGATGTTTCGGTATGGTTGTTACTGGCTATTGTGTGAACATGGCGCCCTCTACAGTCCACTTTAATGTAGCGGTTTGAATACCATTGATCCAATACTCACTTCTTCCTACGCAGGACGGCAAGTCCCCAAGCGACAATCTTTTGGCGTGGCAGAGTGGTGCAAAGAACATCCTTTCTAATGTCAACAGTGAAAAATCTGTGATGTAGAACAGGGGTTCTTGACCTGCTAGGAGGTATGATGCAAATGAGATGCCAAATATTCATGAGGGGACGCAACTTCTTTGATACGAGGTAAAAAAAGAAGTGTGATATTTTGAATTAATAATATTTTACGTATGATACATAACCTCAATCTGTGGTTATTCAGAATATGAACAGGGTGGAAAACAAATCGACTTAGAGGTACGTGACAGTGTTTTTGGTTTGTCTCTATGACATCCAGACCCTGAACTATGACCTTCAAAAGTTGAAAAAGTGAGTTTGCTTTAAGTCATTTTATAACTGTGACTGCCTATCAATTTTCCCGAACCTAGTTCACTGTAGTTGTGAATGGAGGTTTGATTTTTTAAAGTCCTGATAAATATATTTGGTAAGAGTATAACATTTTGGTAGATTTTGTTTATTTCTTACGTCACAATTTTTGTGCTTAAAAACTACCAACATTTCCTTGGTCTCTCAAATAAAACAAAGCGATGCTAGTGAAGTCTGTGAACCCCTGAAGTAGACCAATAACTTATCCAGGTTATTGGGAAAATCAGTGGAGCATTTGTTGATATCCATCCATTAATATAGACTGTCATGACTGTGTGATCATTTTAGATTTCTCGAAAACTGATATTGCTGGCCAATGTTAGGGCTGTAGCTGCCATGCATTTTAATGGTGTTGACTATTAATGTGATTGTTGGTTAACGAGCAAGAGAAACGCAATGTGGGATTTATACAAGGTAAAATAGCACTGAAAAACAGCAGGGCTACTGGATGCTTTAATACATTCAGAAGAGTTTGAACCAAGACTAGGTTGATCTGACTTTCACCATTTGTATGTCTAAACAGACAGGTGATGAAATTGAGTTGGTACAGAAAGTTGATGTTGGTTATGCGGATGAAGATTAACGATTGATTTTTTTTTTAAAGATGCTCGGGAATTTAGTGTCAAATGATGTTGCTGAGTTTTGTATTTTTTGTAAGGTTTTTCTGTACATTTTCATGTGTTATTTATTGGTTAACTCAGTAAACCTGATCTGTTTATTAAAAAAGTGTGATCCTGTATAAACTTTATTCTTATTTCAATCAATTGTGGTCTGGTCTCACTCTTCATGGGGTTGTTGTAGTGCCGTTGGTTTGTAGACACATTGCAAGTGATCAGGCAACACAATATAAACTGAAGATGTGTCGCGACACTAAACATCAATTAACCACAAAGAGAAGGGAACAAAGGAAAACATATATGCACTTAATGATTAACTAAATGAATGACATGTTAGTCAAGACAGTTCAAGAAGTGTTGGCAACCACTGGGTTGCGTGGTGTATAACAGAAACCAGAAATGTTAAAGGGCCCTGTTTGCCCACTAGAGGCCACCCTCAAGGGATTGAGTTCCCCCCACTATTAGCGCGTGCTCCAGACCGCGCCACCAGGAACACCAAAGGGAGAGTAGGGCGGGGCACCAAAAGTGGTGGAAGCTCCGGGCCTGGAGCAGAATGGCTCGGGGCTAAGGGCCTACACTTGAGGTTCTATGCTAAGGGCCTACACTTGAGGTTCTTGGTAAAGGGCCTACACTTGAGGCTCTGGGCTAAAGGCCTACACTTGAGGTTCTTGGTAAAGGGCCTACACTTGAGGTTCTATGCTAAGGGCCTACACTTGAGGTTCTTGGTAAAGGGCCTACACTTGAGGCTCTGGGCTAAGGGCCTACACTTGAGGCTTGGGGCTAAGGGCCTACACTTGAGGCTTGGGGTTACGGGCCTACACTTGAGGCTCTGGGCTAAGGGCCTACACTTGAGGCTTGGGTTTAAGGGCCTACACTTGTTGTGGAGGCTTGGTCTGCGGAGTTGATACTGGGTCCCTGGTGTGGAGAACAGTCAGTGGAGGTGCTGAACTGCAGACCCCTCTTGCCACTGAACCTCCTCTTCT
This sequence comes from Dallia pectoralis, assembly GCA_029465975.1. NCBI lineage: Eukaryota > Metazoa > Chordata > Actinopteri > Esociformes > Umbridae > Dallia > Dallia pectoralis. Next base: position 8,438,614 of record CM055764.1, on the reverse strand, counting down.
TGTGGTTGACGGTACAGGTATTCCTCCTCGAAGCAAACATCACTATTCCATCTGCCATCAGTCAGAGTCCAGGTATGTTGGCTCATTTTGTCACAATGCTCAAAGTAGAAGGTAACAGACGCTTAGACAATTAGAGAAGATAGTCTGGGGGGGCTACCACTGGGTTGTGTGACGTGTAACCAAAATAAACCCTCACGGGCTAGAGTTCCTGATAAGATATAAAGCGGTGGTTCCATCTGTCAGGGTAAAAAAAAAAGATTCCAGAAATGTACCAAATACACACGAATCTTATTCATTTTAAATGTTGTGCACTAGAATATTTAGATCCCTGTTTGTCGTCATCCTGATAGGTGTTACATATCATGTAGGGCTCCTTAGTAGGCTCTATGTAGAGGTTATAACAGCTGCATATGCCCCGCAATGGTTATAAGCTGAGGGATGGGCTAACAAAAGCAAAGCTTGAGTCTAATATTTATAACCAAACTTCTCTTCAACAACAAACACACGGATGAACAGATTCAAGTCAGTCTACTCTGCAATATCACCACTTAACCAACAGAGGTAAGTGCCAGCTCAGAAACCGTGGTTGCTTTGGCTGGGACTGTCAGAGATTTTCTGACAGTGACAGCCAAATCAATATTGTGTCATTCCAGTGATGGGAATGAATATAATGAATATAATGGGGGAATGTACAGTATATGCTAGTCTTAGAAGTTAGCTAATATATTTTGAAAAAGCAGACACAGAAAACAACTGAGGACGGTGCATTTGCTCTCCCTGCTATGCTGGTTTAGTCAGTTTCATCACAAGTAATATGATAATATGGACATAGGGAACCTGATTTTGGATCAGCATTGCTACTTTAAGATGATTGCTACACACCACTGCTGAAGAGGACATTGTGACCCAAATACCAGTGCCTCCAGAAAATCTTATCTGACGCCTTTTTTCTGTGGAGAAGCGGTTCGACCTTGGCAAAAGTCTTCATAATTTCTTTACGTTCCTGGAATGAGTACGTTTTCCATGGAGAACGTCATGTTTATCCCAAATCTATTGGAACCAAATAAGGTTTATGCTTTATGCTTTAGATGAAATTAATATACAATAAAATAAAAATGCCTGCTGCATTTCCACAATTCTTTTCTATTTGACTTTCCTTTTGATCCACTTTCAAGGTCCATCTGACCTGTGCTCAGTTGTGTGAAAATACGGGAACGAACGCGAATTGCAAACCGACATGTCTTATCTTTAATTTGGCTAAACAAGCATTTCAAAATGATAATGTTGCGGTGCATTTCCACAGGGCAGACGTGGGTTGAAACCGAACAAGACTCACAAATGGGATATTAAATCAAGTACTGTTTGAGAGGTTGAGTAAATCAGTAACTGAAATTATTAGAGTCATTTGGGAGAGTCCAGCATTCCATGACGATTAGAAACTTGGTCTGGTTTGGTCTTAAACATGGTGTGTTCAAATTGTGTGTCCTAAATATTGCAGCTATGGGTTCAGAACAAATTCATTGTAGGTATAAACTTGCCAATAAACCTGATTCTGAATTTGATCATGCCAAAATCAAGATACGTATCTGTTGCACTCATAATAAAGATTATTGATGTCCATGAATCTGGGATCAGTTACAAAGTCCAAGGAGTTTTCCAAGTAGTTAGAAGTACGTTATTCCCCAATCACACAGATCATTCACAAATAATTGTAGTTTGTCTAAGAACCTGAGAGTAACAGCAAGAGATCAACAGGCTTATCCTGCATTCAATGTGGAGTCAACAATCAGAAAGAGATGCATACATGTGGCCTACATGGCAGTCAGAGATGAAAAAACCTCTGTTAAAGAAACAAATGATGTTTGCCAGGCCACACCTGGAACAATGTTCTTGGGATGGATGAGTCAAAGGTAGAGTTGTTTGTCAGCAATGTCAGAAGACGTGTTTGGTGAAAACTGCCTTTTAAGGAACCTCCAGCCAACTGTAAAGCATTGAGGTGGTGAAATGATGTGATAATAACAATTTGGTACCTCAATGGCCTGCCACCTTGCCATCACTGAATCTACCAAATATTCCATATTGTACCAAAGACTCTTTTAGGCAAAAGGATTAACCAAATAGGGATTTTGGAACAGTACAATGATCCAAACCCCATGCAAAGCAACAACAGAAGACAAAGCCCAAATCTAAACACTATTGAAATGTTATGTAAAAACTTAAAGCGTGCATGCATGCAAGAAAGCCCTCATGACACAGCTGAAGAAATAAATCCTCCCTATCAATCGACTGATATAAGAGTATAAAACTTGAGCAACATTTGTTACATTTTTTTGTTAATAGTTTTGTTAAAATTGAGGTAGAGGGTATAGGTACCCGGCCGGACACCCCTGTGCGCACGTCATGCGTCTCCGCATCACCATTTAGGATCCAGCGCACTGGCTGTCACTTTGATGAGTATACAGGGTTCCTATTGGTCCATTCTAACTGGCGCTGCGACCATCCGCAGTCAGCGCCAACACAAAGAGGATCGGAGGCTGGACTGGATGGTGGTGATTCGGCTACTATGTGGTCCTGTGAATTCTACGTTTTGCTTGACTTCGCATAATAGGACCAGTCCAATATGCGGATATCTCATCACTTTCTGCACTACCCGTGTTTTGTGCTCTTTTTTCTCGGCTACAGCTGCTGGAGCACAGCGCACTTTGTGTGTCCAGGTGTATGCCGGTGTTACTCCAACACCATGAGATGCAATAACGTGACCGAAAAGTCCCATCCGATCAGAGAAAGGAGATTGTAAGTAATTAATATTTACATCAGATCTTTATATTAGCCTGTTTTGATTTAAAAACATTTAGAACAAGAGTAAAAGTTAAACGAGAGTAACTAAATACTATAATAAAAGCACTGTTCAATTCCAGTGGCAGACTTGTCTTTGATTGACAAAAAAAGACTAAAGTTAAATACTCCCAAACCGAAACCCGGTGTGCATCATCACAACCAAATGGAGAGTAAAAAGGTGGCCAACTAAAACAAAACACAGAGTGAGGATAGATTTGGAAAAGAGTTTTGCTCTCGTTGTTCGCAAGGATCCTATACAATTTAAGTTGTTTAGTTGTTGTTTAACCTATACTGTCTGTATGACTGGGCACTCAGCAGTGAATGTGTACTCCATGTTTTTTTGGAAGTTTCCTCTGCGTCATATTTCCAAATAGTAAGCATTATCTTTTGAAAAGTGCAGTTCCATGTGAAATGGCACAGATGTCTTTTTTGAGGTCATGTTGGCCTGCTCCAAATAAAAACACGAGACCATATTTTGTCCTTTAAAGAACTGTTTACAGACAAAAGAATCAAACTAAAATAGGAAAAAAAGAAAAATGTTCTCCTACATTTTAAACCATATCTAGGCATTATTTGTTTTATTAACAATTAACTGGTATTGATACATTCATTTAATCCAGCAGGCAGGCCCGCATTAATGCACGGGCTTACTGGGGCTGAAGCCCCAGGGCCTATGAAGACTAAGGGCCTATCATAAGCCAGTAACAAAATCACTTTGTTTTGTAATTTGTCGAATTTTCTGTCAATCATTTGATATTCATGTTTTTGGCTGCTGATTGATCCAATTTACAAGTGACCCACGTGGGAAGCATGATATGACAGCCTATCAGAATGTAGAGAAACAATTGCGTCATCTTCTCTAGTAGTCTGATATCAAAATGTTGAGAAAGAAAAAGTTTGAGAGTGGTGCTCATAAACGAAAAATATCGCGACAGAAAGAAAACAGTGAGAAGGATTTTTTAAACCTAAGTGAGTCGAGCTCATTGAGCGGAGCACCGATGAACAGTGGAGAGGACAAGCAAACAGACGGGCAGTGTTAATTTCGTTATAATTTTCGTAATTATTTTCGTCAACAAAAAATTTTCACAGACGAAAACGAGATGATACGGTCCCGACCCGAAGCGTGGTGCAGCACTGCACATAGACAGACAGCGCGCGAGGACTGAATTGAGCTCTCGATCGCATCTGAATGGACAAATACACACAACATTATGTCTAAATGTCCGTTTTGGAGAGTATTCAGGTAAACACAGTCGGTTATGTCTTTACAGAACGTACAGTTGTGAGAATATCGGATGTGCATCAGTGCAGTTGGATCTGCACACTCGGTCTTAAAGTGACAGTGCGCAATAAACCTAATGCCGTCTGTACACTTAATATTAATCAAACAAATATCATTAATCAAAGAAATACCACTGTAATTTGGAAGTGGACTTTGTGGAGGAAGCGGTGCAGTTCAGGGAGTTTGTACAGAATGACAAGTTGGGCAGCAGGTCGGCAGTGGATTTACATAAAGTATTAAGAAGTAGAAAACTCCATACAGTGTTTCCCAACACAGATATAGCTCTACGGCTATTCCTGACCATGACAGTGACCAACGTGCTTTCTGCTTTTGTTGTATATAGACAAACGTGATAATTAGACTTTTTTTTATTGTGGGCCTAAAAAACCTCTCAGCCCCAGGGCCTAATGGCAGGTTAATGCGGGCCTGCCAGCAGGGTGTCTAACACAACCAGTTTCTAACACATCCCTTGATGTTCGATTTCGTATGCGGTGAGAGGAATGCTTAAATCTGTTCTTGGTCAAACAGATAATTTAAAAAACATGCAGCCATACAATGCAGCTAAACACCTGTACATGACATCTGTAGCAATTTTATTGTGTTATCTAAGGTATGTTTTGGTGGTCTGAATCAGTATTGTATATTATTGTCAGAACTATTGTCAGAAAATATCTACAGTAAGGCTCTATTTTGTATTTGTAGTTTTATCTCCCTCCCTACAAATAAATGAGTTGTTAAATAAGAAATAATTGCAGTTATGTGATCTTTGATGTACAATATTTTAGAGAACTTTTTGGTTGTAAACTTCTTGATGGAATTTTTCCGTTTATTCTTTGCTGACAAAAAAATCTTCTGGTTTTAAGGTTTTGCATACATTCCCTCTTCCCAGAAATACACCCCACACTTGAAAAGTATGTTATTCCTTGTGTCTTATTATATATAGAATATATTATATAAAAGGCAAACATACAGTGTAGTCTGTCTATGAGCCATTTGGTATGAGAACCGATGCTCTAATACAGATCCCTTAGGAGTTCTTGATAAGACTTCAGACCTTTGCCAGCCTTTGCCATGTTCTGGTCTTGCAGTTGTGTTCTGAGTTTGAATTAGTCCATCAAAACCCTCTTCACAAAAGGGTTTAGTCCCGGCTTAAATCCTTTGTGTAGTTTAAGGGAGTGAACTTGCTTTTGTAACCTCTTGACAAAATGGATGGTTTTGATGGACTATGACAGGTAAAGAGGAGCTTGAAACGGACTCTCCCTAGCGTAGCTTCGTTGATCTGGTTTAGAATGTAATTTACTCTCCCGAAATCCTAAGATCTGCTTCCCAGTAGGAACATTCATCTCCTTTTTTCCCCGATGTTGAGGAAGAGGTTGTATCATGTATCATTGTATCACAGAAATGTATCAAGTAACAGACAACTTCAAAACCATTTGAATTTGCATAAATGTAAAGGGGGGAATGCAGTGGGTCTTTGTGAAAATGTACATTCAGTCACAAATAAAACACTTTTCATGAAGGATACCATTTAGACTCTAATTCATACACACCTGTTTTGAATAGAAAACTGTAAAGCTTCAGACGTCAGCTATTAAAATATATAACCCCAAAGCCTTTCAAACTTGATGATTCAGTATAAGAAGGACACAGAATTGTGTCTTTAATCTGCAAGCTTAATAGCTGTTCTTTGGGTAATTCTTCTGGCAACATCTCTGGTGATTTAGTCTGTTCAGGTGGAGGTGATCAGATCCTACAGGTGGAACTCTCAGATAAGCAAGATTGATAATATTGTAATCATAAATGTCTGGAACATGTAGTAATTCTGTAAATTTTCCAATGTTCCTAGCTATTAACTCCCCTGTCCAATCTGAATAACAACACTGCCTGAATCACAACTTGTTCCACATTTTTATTCTCTAATTATTCATTCATTCCCAATATTCATTCTAACTTTGATCGAATTCCAGAGCTCAGAAACACCCTAGCACCAAAAGGGAACAAAAAGAGGTCTCTGATGTCCGATAACGATACTGCAACCTTGAGTATCCACCGATATCGATACTAGTCAATACCATCTATTTCCCTTTTTTAAACAACTAAGGTTAACAATACATTTGTTTTTGTTTTTTGGATGCCGATATCAGTAGAAACTACTAAATATCGGATCGATGCATCCCTAGTACTTATATAACTGACAAAAGGTAATATTTACTGAATCTCAACCACCACATTTTATTTTTCTAATTTTCAGACCTCTTAACCTTCTCCAGATTTGTTTGTGTTATAGACTCACCCTAATACTTGATAAAACAACAAGATCTTATGTCATCAATCAACACAGAATATCCCATAATGACAGTGTCACAAATCCTTTTCAGGTTTAGTGCAGGAAGGGCCAGGCACAGAGCGTGAATCTGTTTGTGGTATTTTTATCTGACATACAAGCAAAACAAACACGTAACACTCAACAGAGATCACAAAAACACTGAAACGTAAATAAAAGCGCGCTCACGCAAAGCGACTGAAACATCCACAAAACACAGTGAGCGACTTAACAAAACACTCACCTACATGGAACGTAAAGTACAACAATACCAAGCACACGTGACACAAACACGGGAAGTTAAATAGCCCACTGATTACATAACCTATGCCCGGTGCTTAGCTAAACTCAAAACAGATGTGCTCCTAATCAACACAATACACATAAGTGCTCTCCCCTAACACCCTGTGTAGACAACTCGCCAATCTGTGACACGGAGCAAATACAAATTTTTAGAAATGTTTCCCATGTTCTAGGGAATCAAAAAATTATGTTTTTAAAACATAGATTTGGGCAGTTTCTTCCGTTCTTCTTTGCAGATGCCGTCAACCGCTGTCAGATTGGATGGAGAGAATCATTGAAGTGAGTTGTCTTGCCTTTGTGCCCCGGGATTATTATTGTCCTGAGGTCGTGGTTGGGCTCAGAATCGGACGGATTGTGTTTCAGGGATCTCTCTCTATATTCTACTGTTCATACTTCCCTCAACTTGATCGGTCTCCAAGTCCCTGAAGGTTAGAAAAATCTCATGCCCTAAATGCCAGACGTAGACTTCTGGACTAATTGTTTGATTTTGGTTTTATTAGACCACAGATTATTTTCCATCTGATAAGTGACAGCATGTCGTATGTCTTTTAGTGGCTGTCTAGTCACACTACCATAAAGCCCAGATTAATGGTGAGCTGCAGGGTTGGGTTCCGCTGAGTGGCCATTAGGATCTGGATCTCCTGATCAAGGCGCCCGTTGCCCGGTTTATTATTTTCGCCGGACAGACATCTCTAGTAAAAGTAGTGGTGGTTACAAACATCATTTCACAATGACGGAGCACACTGGGCTCCTGGTCCACTTTCAGTGCTATAGACATTTTCCGTAGGCACCATCATCAAAGGCCCACAGGGAGTTACTGGGATTCAAACTTTCAGATTACACTGTATGTACAGTGTGTGTATGTAGCATACATACAGTGGATATAAAAAGGCTACACAACCCTGTTAAATGCCAGGATTTTGTGATGTGAAAAAATGAGACAAAGATAAATCATGGGATAAGTTTTTCCACCTTTAATGTGACCGATAATAAAAACCGTACAATAACTTGGTTGCATACGGTAAGTGTGCACACCCTAAAACTAATACTTTGTTGAAGCCCCTATTGATTTTATTACAGCACTCAGTCTTTTGGGGTAGGAGTCTATTAGCATGGCACATCTTAACTTGGCAACATTTGCCCACCCTTCTTTGCAAAAGCGCAGATTGCGAGAACATCTGTTCTGCACAGCCCTCTTCAGATCAACTGACAGATGTTCTATTGGATTCATCTCTGGGATTTGGATGTCCTCGCAATCTGACATTGTGGATTTGGATGTGTGCTTGGATTTTTGCTTTGGATCGTTGTGGTGCTGAAAGGTGAACTTCATCTTCAGCTTTCTAACAAAAACCTGAACGTTTTGTGCCACAATTGCCTGTATTTGGATCTGTATATAATTACCTCCACCCTGACTAAAGCCCCAGTTCCAGCTGGTTCCAGCTGAAGGAAAAACAGCCCAAAAGCATGATGCTGCCACCACCATGCTTCACTGTGAGTTTGGTGTTTTTTGGGTGATGTGCAGTGTTGTTTTTGCACCAAACATACCTTTTGGAATTCTACCTTGGTTTCATCCCCACATGCTTTTGGGAGAATTGATGTTTGTTTTTGCAAACTTCAGCCGGGCTTAGATGTTTTTCTTCGTCTTGCAGCCCTACCCTGTAGCCCATACATATGAAGAATACAGGAGATTTTTGTCACATGTAGCACACAGCCAGTACCGGTACTTGCCAGAAATTCCTGCAGCTCTTTTAACGATGCAGCCTCCCTGACCAGTTTTCTTCTCATCTTTCATTAATTTTGGCGGACCATAGCTTTTGCTCTGAGATGGAACTAAGAGAATGTCAGGAAAATCCTACTGGAGCAGCTGATCTTGTCAGAAGTGCAGTCCGAACGGAGAACTTTTAATAACAAAAAGTTAACTTTAACAAAAGAAACACTAAACAGGACAGAAGTACCCGGAAACATAGGCTCACACCAAACAAAGACTGACAAGACAGACTAAGAATTAGGAACTTAAAAAGGACAGCGAGAAAGAAAACAAAAACAGGTGTCCGTGGTCCAAGTGCAGTAAGGAACTGCAATCCTGCCGTGCCAGGATGTGACAGTTCTTCCCCCATTTTAAATATATAAATAATTTACTACAATGGAGTCCTCCTTGCAATGTATAATCTGCCATTTAGTTAAAATCACACTTAATATTGTATTTTCTCATACTTCCCAGGGTCTTGAAACATCTGTCTCTGAAGACTATAGCCAGCTACACCTTTGACAGTCTAAGAGGAATCCAGCATATGTTAGTATCAAATATTATTTTTTACTTGATCCATATTCAACCATATTTATACCAAACTCTTTCCGATATGAAATTGTTCCTAATAATCGTTTTTTGCTTGGTGTGTTTTTTAGAGAAATTGCCCAAAGTGTCATTTTGGAAACCATAGAAACCCTTGCATTCAACAAGCTTCTTGACCTTGACGAAATGTGAGTTTGTTTCCCTCCCATAAATATTGTAGCTTAGTATGATGTCATAACGAATGTCAGTAGATTAAAGGGATCGTCAGAGTGAAGTATTGTGCAACATGTCAGATCTGGTCTGTATGTGACATCATAATCAGTTTTGTTTTGCAGTTTCATTAGGAACACACGGAGCCTGGTGCACATTGCTCGAAGGACGTTCAACAACCTTCCCAAGCTGCGTTATCTGTGAGAGGCCTTCTGTACTTGGACATGCCCTGTCATGCTTTAACATGGCTGAATCTCTAATCACATCCTATGTGTTTTTATGATGTGCACTGCCTTCAACCAGGGTCCATAATGCTCTGATTGAAAGTAGAGCACTGTAAAGAGAATAGGATGCCATTTGGGATGTAGCCTCTTTCCTACGAGGGCCGATTCATCTGTAGTTGATTCTACTGAACGTGTTTATTCATTTTGATATATTCTCATGCCTCGCCACAATGCAAAAGACGATGATGTTTCTGAGGGAGGCGTATATCAAAATGTCACCATGACATTATGAGGTAATGTGAGGTGTTGGCATTGACAGGAGTATATCCAACACTGGGATAACGATGTTTCCGGACATGACATCCATCCATTCTCTGGAACCGTGGAAGCAAAACTTTCTGTTGTAAGTATGTGATGGAAAAATAGTTCAAGAGTTACTAGAAGAACAGGTGCGGCCTTAAATCATCCTGGAGTCCATGAGATCTAAAGACTCCCCATTCCTCTGTTGCCATTTATGACGAATTCATTCGTAGCAAATGTTCGCGAACACAGATCCTTTAGACAGTTATGCGAAGTATTGTTTGGTGAAGGGCTTTTCACTTTTCTCTTAATGAGTAGATGGAAGCCTGCACAATACTATATTTCTTTTTTCCTAAACGTGTCTTGCAGGGATATCTGTGACAACATCTATCTTCTGTCAATACCCGAAAACGCTTTCGTTGGGATGACAACTGAATACACAGAAATGTAAGTGCCGTCCTATTATATTGGGTAGGCCTTTAATTTATAATCTAAATGAAGCATTGGTTTAACACACTTAAACCAATAAATAAAAGTGGCTGTGTCTCTGTCTTATTCTTCCGATGCCGTAGCTCCGAATCTCATCATGGCCTGATCTGAGAGCCTATTTCTGCCTAACATTGAGATTTATCGTCCACACACCAGGACGGCAGACTGTCAGAGTCCCACCTTTTGCTCTCTGTCTTATCTTTTTCTCTCTGTTTTTTAACTCAATGCGAAGTCATAAATCCTCTGACCCGGATTCCTATCCGATCAAACATTTTCTGGCACATTGATAAACCCCCTTTTCTTGAAACGTTCAACCGGGTGTCACGCTTGCGGGAGGTGTAGTGCATAAAAGCCATGTGGAGTGCCAGGTTATTCCGTCCCAAAACACGTATTCTACACAAACATAAAACAAACAGAGAACGTCAAAAAACACTAACTGGTTGAAATAATATTGCACATATACGACGACTAATAACCATACATTTAGCAACAGTGACACTCTTTAAATAGCACACTCTCACCTCAATATAACATCGTGAACTTTGAAACAATAACCAACAAATGTGAATACCAAACACGGTGACTTTTAAAGACACATAATCGCCAAATCCCCAACAGCAGCGACACTTCAACTAAACCCCGATGTAAAGTAGCTGTGACCGATTTAACTAACTAACACTCTCCTAGCCCACTAGGAACCGTGACACCATGCCCTGGGGTGCTATTATAAACTGCATCTGTGTGCCCCATACAGTCCAATATCGTCCTTTAATGTAGATATTTAAACATGGATGAAATCCTTTGCGTCCTATAAACTATATAGTCTGCATTATACAAATAAAATTCCAGAAAATTTGGGACAGTATGGAAAAAGCAAAAAAAATACGAGGGATTTGTAAATTTATGATGACTTGTATTTAAACAAAAAACATATAAACATTTCAGCAACATAATCTGCCACCCAGAAGTAGTCTTTTCCAGGGATGTCTATGCATTTTCCATCAGGACATCACCAAACCACATTCTGCCCAGGTTACAAGCACATGATTGGCCAAGCAGTGAGCGCGGGTGCTAGCATGACCTGCCTGCAGTACTGACAGATTGAGAATGTGTGGCGCATTATGAAGCGCAAAATAAAGCAACAATGGCAAAGAAATGCATAATAGGTGAATGGGGAAAAATTCTGCTCGTTAAACTTAACCAACTGGTGTCTTTAGCGCCCAAACGCTTAATAGTTTTTCTAGAATAATGGTGATGATATACAGGGGTACACAGTTGACTGTCCCAACTTTTAAGGTCTGCTTTGCAGTCATCAGATCTGAAATGTGTATATTTTCAAAAATAAAATACATTCATATAGTAAAACATGACATTTTGTGTTAATAATGAGTTCTCACTATAGTACAGGGTGTGTTGAATTTTGGAATTACTCTTTTTTCAGATTTTGGGTTGTATTAATAGATCAGACTGACCGGGTTTATTTGGGATTGCCAACAATTTTCTCAGCCATTCTTTGCTTAATGTCCTATTTTCTGCATCTTGAAATGTCCCTGAAGCTATTTCGAATCAGAGAAGGTATTCAGCATGGTGGAATTGAAATATGTATTCTCTTCCTGGGAGAACGATCGCTTTGGTGCAGAATCCATTTCCAAGGTGTGAATATTGCTGTCCGTAACACACTACATTTTCAATCTTTCCCATTACCTTTGGTTTATCCTATTGGGAATGTAGTGAAATGACATAGAATGTGAAATGACATAGAATGTGAAATGTCATAGAATGTGAAATGTCATAGAATGTGAAATGTCATAGAATGTGAAATGCCATAGAATGTGAAATGTCATAGAATGAATACATGATATATATTTACAGATGGGGACTGGAACACAAACGTTCTCTGTAAGCTAAATACTATTATGCATTCCTGTCTCGAACATATGTTATTGGATATACCATAAATCTGAACTCAATTCCGCCCAACATTTTGAGTTATGGAATATCTATTATCAATGCCCCAAATGTACAATCACCTCAATTTTTCTTCTAAATTGGTCTCAGCAACATTTTACTGTGCTGAACTAATTATGACCGTTTATGGAATTTATTATGACCTTATAACCTTGTATCATTTATGTTAATCTTGGGTATATCTGTTACGGTTTCTCAGGTTTGTTAAGGTTCTAGTGGGTGTTTCAAACTCGCATAACATAAGCAATATCGATATCGATCAATGTCAATTATTATTATTTTTGTTTCTTCTCTATTCCAGGAACCTGTTGAACAACGGTATCAGAGAAATACACGACTATGCCTTTAACGGGACCAAGATCAACAAACTGTACTATTTACAGCTTTTTGCTGTTCAACACGTTCTTTTTTGCAATGGTCGCAAATAACAAGATACAAGCTCCGGCAATAAATCACTCTTTTACAACTGTTTTGGTTTATGTGTTCTCAGGGTTTTAAGGAATAACCGAAACCTTAGAGTGATCCACAGAGAGGCGTTTAAAGGAGCCGAGGGTCCCAGAGTGCTGTAAGTGAAACGTTCAATCCATCTCATCGATGTCCTCTCTCTTTATGTAAACCGGTTATCACAAGAGCATCGGCAGTCATGTTTACCTTTAGACAGCTGTAGAGATGTAATAGACAACACACTCTGAGCATGACACGCACACTGTAGATCACTGTGCATCAAAAGCATCTGCTGTTTGGAATATATTCAACCTCTACCATAAAGTATTTATGAGGTTCAAGGATACTGAGAAAGTACCCTCTTAATGTTTCAAAGCATTCCATTGTAGGGATCTAGTTGTTCACGGACGCTGTATACAATGTCCGCAAAACATAGTTGTACTGTCATTTTGGTTTTCTTTTCTTCTGTCAGTGTTTTTGATGGTGGTCAGATTAATTTAACTCTGTTCCCATTAACAGCAGGGTAACTTTCAATTATTAGTTACATTAACCAATACCTAGCTCTAAATGTATTATACTATTTATCTTAAAGTTAAAGTTTAAAAACCTTTCATTTACAATTGGTCTGTTTGACATCTTCAAAAATGTGCAGTCAGCTTGGAGAAAAACCTGCATAGTTTATTTGAACTACACTTTGTGTTGTTTGGTAGACGTTTAATGCATTTTGTTTTCGTCGTAGCTATACACTCTGCATCTACTGGAGTTAGTTATGGCCATTTCTTATGATTGGGATTTCGTTGTGTGTTTTCCAGAGACATCTCGTCCACCGCACTGGAGTCTTTGCCACATGGTCTGGAGTCTGTTATGGAGCTGGTTGCACGTACAGTCTACAGTCTGAAGACACTACCCTCTTTCAGCAGTCTTAAAAACCTACAGAAAGCGCACCTCACGTACAACAGCCATTGCTGTGCCCTGCTCACCTGGAAGACACACAGGTATCACGTATTCTGGATATGTAATAAATATGGTTGTGTCTCCGTCCAAACTATGGATTTTGTTCTCCACAGATGAAAATGATCCGGTTGTCAAGCGCTCATCTATTCCTTTCTTCGGATTGGTGTTTTAATACTTTTTGAACGATTCAGCGAGGGATGTAGACGTCAACTGCCTGTTATTGATTCAAATGAAATGACATGCTATGGATTGCTGCCCGGGTAACATAATAAGATTTACAAAATACATACTGTATATCATTCAAAACTCCAATTATATTTAATCAAGTGGACAGATTTTTAGGACAAAGATAGTCATTGTTTTTCACCTCATCTTCCCAGTTACATGACCTCTGATTATTCCCAACAAACCAGTAAATATTGCCTTTTTGATTTATGATATATAGAGGATGTTTCCTCTACGGCTAATGACAAAACCTGTGGGCAATTACTTGCAGATGTTTGCTCTGAATAAGACGATAGCCTTCTATGACCTGTGGATAAATCCCATCTGTTGTTTACACAGGGAGTATTGACTAGTATCTATTAGTATGCATACATCTCATTTGGGAATGATTCAACATAAAGTGTGGGGATTCTTTATGGATGAGATTAAGGTGCTGTGCTGAGTGGAGTCTTATGCTTCCTGTCTCCAGGGAAAATGCAACTGGGTCATGTTTAGATTTTCTCCTGATGTGCTTCGGGCAAAACAGATGGTTTTAATTCGCAAGACATTTACAGAAGCCGTGAATCTAGAAAATAACACTCAAAGGCTCTTGAATACAATTGTAATACCATTTGATTCTGGTTAAATGTTTCTTTGCGTAACAGAAACTTTTTTAAACACATGTACAAAGTTCACAGTTTAAGTAAACAAAACACGTACAAGTGTTTCTGATAAGATAAGAATTTTAACTGTTATATGATCGCCTGTGCATAGAGTTGTAACTATTTGCTAATTGTTTATGTATGAATGACAATTGAAAATAAATACAACCGTTACATATTTTCTTATCGGATAATATGTTGAATTAATATCAGTTTTAGTCTGTTGTAGTTCATCAATGAGGTTCACTATTACATTAATACCATGGCATTCGGCTTCAAGTCCAAGAGAGGACACCACCTCAACCATTTTTTTTGGTTCTGACTGAATGGACTGAATAGTTTTATTTTTGACTCCTGTATCAAGGGGCCAAGAACCCCCGTCTATCCACCTGTGTCTCACAGCCGAGTTTGTACTCAACAATGATGGACCTCTTTCTCTTCTAGGGATTTTCCAATCAATACAGAACAACGTAACAGAACCCGGCCTGTGTATTGTGATGACAACAGTCCTTCAGAGAAGTGAGTGGAAATGTGAGAACTCTGTAGTCTGGGTTGCCCTCTGCAAAACATGATTTACTCCATAGGAAGGGAAAAGTCTCAATAATTCCATTTGTATGCACGGTACCATTAACCAAATGAATGTTTTTCTCAGGTAAAGGTACCAGTTCACCTATTCTCTCGAAAATGTGTTTTTCATCTAATTTTGCAATATTTATGATATGTCACGATCAATCATGACCTTCCAGTCATGAGTCATGACATGGTACTTTGAACTCTGAAAACAGGTGCTCTACTTAGCTAGTGCCCGGTGTTCATGTATATAAGATAATTAAAGAGTAAAACCACTTTGGGGATATTTGACCTAGTCTCTCTGTGTACTGTGCTCTGTCTCTGTAACACCAGGCCTCCCGGAGATGTGATGGACCCATTCCTGCCTGAAACACCCAACGATGCCGTAGACGGATCCTACACAGGTGTAGATTTCCAGTATCCAGAATTAGGGTTAGACTGCCAGACCAACGTTCCAACCTTCCAGTGTACACCAGAGGCTGATGCCTTTAACCCCTGTGAAGACATAGCAGGTAGAATCAAGACATGTCATAGAATTACACATGGTGGCAGCCGCTTTTCAGATTTTCCAAAATATTCTGTATTTCCCAGTATGTTTTCAGTATACTTCATGTACCATTTTCCAGGTATATTTCCCTATCTACCATTTTAATTCCTCAATATGGAATTGGGGGTGGGGCCATGGAATATCCATACATACATGCACTTTTTTTTTAGGGTGGCCCAGTTTTGACAGAAGCATATTTACACTGATTAGCCAGACGGCGTAAATTTTCAATTGATGCAAACAAATCTGTCATGAAAGACAAATGAAAAACTATTTTGATGTTTTGTTATAGACTGGTTCAGTAGTATTTTTTATTATTTTGGTTCATGTTATTGTCAGTAATTGCTTATGATTCATTATTGCTTACTATTATTATCTCTTTAAAAAATCTATTCTATCTAATCTATTTATAGTCCTAGTTAAACATTTTGATTGGTTGACTTTGACTACCATTTAGGTTTTGAAGTCCTCCGAGTTGCTATCTGGTTCATCAATATCCTGGCAATTATCGGCAACCTGGCGGTCCTCCTCATCTTCTTCACGAGTCGCTGTAAACTCACCGTGCCGCGTTTCCTTATGTGTCATCTGGCCTTCGCCGACTTCTGCATCGGAGTGTATCTGCTCATGATCGCTGCGGTCGACCTGCACACCCGAGGCCACTACAGCGAATACGCCATTGGGTGGCAGATGGGAGCAGGTTGTAGCGGGGCGGGCTTCCTGTCTGTGTTTGGTGGAGAGCTGTCGGTGTACACGCTGTCAGCTATCACTGTAGAGCGCTGGCATACAATAACCAACGCACTGCAACTGGAGAAGAGACTGGGCCTCACACAGGCCTCTGGCATCATGGCTGGAGGTTGGTTGATCTGTCTGGGGATGGCCATGCTCCCCCTGGTGGGCGTCAGCAGCTACAGCAAGGTATGGAGTTATACAATATGTTATGTTAAACACACACTAGAATGATAGATATGAAGTACCACCAAAAAATTATACAAAATAATATGTTATATTATAGAAAAACACACCAGAACAATGGATATGATTAAATCTAATATAGAAGTACACGCCAAAGCAATGAAAATAATATGATATTATCACGATCCCACAGATATATTATAGAAACACACACCAGAGCGATGGATATGATTAAATCTAATATAGAAGTACACGCCAAAGCAATTAAATTATATGATATTGTCACAATCCCACAGATATATTATAGAAACACACACCAGAACGATGGACAGTATATGATATTTAATTGAAAAACACACCAGATTGGTGGCAATTATCTGATATATAATGGAAAAACACCGGAACGACGGAAATGATCCCAAGTTGCAGTATACAAAATATCACATTCAAATATATTCCAGGTGAGCGTGTGCCTTCCCATGAACATCGAGACTCCTCTGGCCCAGGCTTTCATCCTCCTTCTCCTCCTCTTCAACGTGGGGGCGTTCGCGGTGGTCTGCGTCTGCTACATCTCCATCTACCTGGCAGTACAGAACCCCAAGTTCCCTGGACGCAGCGCAGACGCTAAGATAGCCAAGCGCATGTCAGTCCTCATCTTCACCGACTTCCTCTGCATGGCGCCCATCTCGTTTTTCGCGATATCCGCTGCCTTTAAGGTTCCATTGATCACAGTCACCAACTCCAAGATACTGCTGGTTTTGTTCTTCCCTATCAACTCCTGTGCCAACCCTTTCCTCTATGTGATCTTTACTCGGGCCTTTAGAAAAGATGCCTGTCTGTTACTTAGTAGCATGGGCTTCTGCCATACTAAAGCTAATCGGTACAGGATGGAGGCATGTTGCTGTGAGCATGTGGCCAAGACTTGTTGTGAGGCTGTGGAGAACAAAAGCACACAGCACTGTAAAACACAAAGGATGGACATTCTGCAATTACAGAACCAACCAGCTAAAATATAATGGAGATGCACAGAGGAAAATGACATTCCCACAGCTCCTAGACCAGATGTCTAAAACATGATTTAAGGTGTCGGGTTCCATATCCAACGCAGTCCAAAGGTAATGCTGAAAGAGAAATACGAATTGCGTATGTTTCGTTTGTGTCTTTTTTTGTAAACTCTGTTTCATTTGAATAAGGACAATTAAAGTATTATATTGGTTCAATGTGTTATTTTAGGACATTGCATTTAAGTAAAATACATTTCATCTTTGCATACCAGACATTATACAATTAATGTTTCATATGTACAGTTTTATTTGGAAAATCAATGCTTCAGTATGTGTACTGTGTTTTCTATATTACATTTAGAGTACACTTTCAAAAAGTATTCACAGACATTTGTTCGACCACATGTTAAACCAGTCGTGAATTTGAAAGGACAATTGATTGATTGTTTGATTTTGCTTTACAGTTTTTACAGTTTACTGCAAACACACATTTCTAGAATGTGAGCAACAAAACTATAAAACTACCACGAAACTCAGACCATATTGACAAAACCCCAGACTTCTCATACAAAACCTTACACTCAAAACCATATAATAGGTCATAAAAATTTGAACTTAAAAACGATCAAATACCCGCTGCACTCTGGTCAGAGAAATTGACATCGCTATCATAGAAAGTTATAACAGTTCCAATTGTTTAAACAGAAAAATTGGCGCTTAAAACGCAATCACTGACATTTGAAACTCATGTGCCAAATCCCTAAACCAAGTATACAAAATTGAAAGCACAGTTTTTCTTTACACTAAGTTTTAAATTTCACTTAGGTATCAGAGCGGAAGCACTCGGAAAGGACACAGGTCCTGTTTTGGAGGAATACAGAAGTCAATGGTGAAGCAAGAGCTAGAGGTCAAGGAGTGAGAGGAAGAGTAGGATGAGGAAGGACAGTTGTCTCAGATGAGATCAGGACTAAATTGGTTTCACCTGAGCTCCTACACAGTTGCATATATTATCTGTACATTCAGAAATGAGAAGTGATAAGTTATATACCTTATATAAAATCTATTAGTCTCTTCATGTTGGGTAGGATATTGCGGTCCACGATATCAGCAGACCTATGTTACTAGATTGTTGTTGGCCAATGTTACAGTAATGTCATTTCATATTGAAAGAAAAATGTATTTCAGAGGATTTTAGCTTGAGCTGTTATAGAATGCAGAACTATAAGCTAACTCTCAGTTTCACTCAGTATCCAATTTCATAAAACCCTTTTAGCAAAACACTACACACAACCCTCTACCTATTGGTCAAACATCAAACAGTAAGTACCGTGAAAGCCTTTGCCAAACACAACACTATAACACTATAAATGGGCCAATGGTCAGGTTACCTGTTCGGAACAATGGATGCAAACAAATGGATAAAAAAGAGACCAAGGAAGGACAGCTCTCCCTGCTGATATTTGGGCTATGCTTACTGATCATGGGATCCACCACGGGTTAACTATGACTGGATTAAAAATGAAGCAATTGACTGAGAATGAAACATTTGTACAGGGCGCCATTTCAGAGAAACTACGACAGATCTGTGACTATATGGATGCATGTATGAGACATCACCTTCAGTATTTCAAAATTGTAGATGCAGAGTCAGTGTATTGGACTGAAACATACATTTCCTGGTCTGTTTATAGTTTTGTCTGTGACATGCCCAAGCAATTCTCCATAAATACAGAGTTTGGCTTTATCCTCATCCAAACCATAGGAGGGGAGAAATGTAAAAGGACAGGGGGCATTTTCAATGTCATTGGACGACGTGGCTGAAATGTGTGCTACCATCATGCACTCTCACACTCAAGTTGTTGCTTTTGTATGCCATACAAAACTGAGCTACAGTGACTACAGTAATGTTTTAGATGACATTTCACTGGTGTACACATTTCAACCCCACTCACTTTCACTCTAGAACATTGTATGGAAAATATGTAGATTTTGAACAACAGTGTGTAGCCTACATGGTATATCCAAAAATGAACCATGTGTTTTACATTAGATGCAAATACCTGAATTTGAAATGTGTTTATGATATGTTTCATTTTGCAGGCATTTGGCGTTTTATGTGTGCAATTTGGAGAATTGTGTGTAGAGTTTTGAGAAAATTAGACCAAGTTCCAGAAAATGTGTGTAAGCAGTTGATACAAACTGTAATAGTCAAAGAGCGCCGCCCTGTGGACATGTTGCGCATAACGGTTCCTCCTGAATAGCAGTGCAGTAAAAGACAGAGATAAAACCCACATGTGTTGGCTCATGCATTGTGATAATTAGATCAACAGTTTTAGGCTTAGTTTCTGATTGCATTTGCTGGTACAACAGTGCCACCGTCTAAATAGCGGAATGTAAACACTTTGCACATTTGCAACCATATGTTGATACGACGTGATCAATAATTAAAGGGAATGAAGAGTCCCCGCCCTGCTATGTGAGCTCCCTAAAAACGACCAACACGTCACTAGAAAAGTTTACATCGGTCCAGAGAGAAACGTGATATCAAAACGAAGAGGATCTTTTCCGTGCAAAAAAAGCTTTTTAAAGTTCAGTCTAGGGCAAAATGAAGTGTTCACAATGATACATGAAGTAGTAGTAACGAGTGCACCAAACCTATTTGGAGACCAGAGTACTACGTTTGTTTGGAGAGGGGGTCGGGAATAAAATCCCGATTGAATTATGGCAAAGCACTGGATTACCTGTTTATGGATTGTTTTACTTCTTCATCCAACTATTGACGCACTTTTGCCGGATCAAGACACTGGTAAATTGGGGTGGATTTCATTTCATATGCAACTACATTATCTTTTTTAAAGCAGTTAATAAGAGATGTTATGATTCGGTTTGTTCGTTTAGTTACTTCAGTTAACTTCCAATGTTTGTGATGCATGTAAAACACAGTGATTTTTAGTCCACGTGTAGATATTGTTTGTTTTGTATCTTTAATAGAAAGTCCCAGCACTGATTGTTTATGTGAGGTGTTGTCATAAAAATCTGACCAAACTAATGTTTTCTTATGTGATGCCTTACATATGCCATACATAGTAACGGTGTATATAAATATTATTCTATTTCTAAATGGAAATATCATACATGGATGTGATTGTTTTGTTCTTCCCGAGTGCATGGACATCATTAAAGGGACTTTAATCGCGACCTACAGCACCCTGGCCAGGCTGTTATGATGCCACAGTGTCCTAACCCAGGCTGTTATGATGCAACATCCAGATGGTAGTAATTAAAAATGGTCTGGATCCTGGAACTGCCCTACAGCCACCAGTTTGATCAAACTAGTGGAACACATTATAACAGCCAGACTAGTATAACACACTTTAACAGCCAAACTAGTGCACAAACTAGAACACACTTTACCAGCCAAACTAGTGCACAAACTAGAACACACTTTACCAGCCAAACTAGTGCCCAAACTAGAACACACTTTACCAGCCAAACTAGTGCACAAACTAGAACACACTTTAACAGCCAAACTAGTGGAACACATTTTAACAGAACAACACGTAGGTTCTAAAGACCTTTGCAATAAAGTTCTAAGACCTGGACGTTCTAAAGACTTCTCGGCCAGGTTCTAGAGACCTGAAAAGGTTGTCAAGACCTTTTGAATAAAGTTCTTAAGACCTGGAAGTCCTAAAGAATTCCCGGCCAGGTTCTGAAGATTTTTTAAATAAAATGTACACAGTTAATACTAAGATTTAACTTATTAAATGTTCATGATGCCAGTAAACAGTTTGTTATGAATATAAAATGCATGTATCAAACGTGTCACACAAAATTGCCATGCATTGTGGGAGATATAGTTTATGGTCACTGAAATACTGTAAAGGAGCATATACTTTTATTTTAAGACAACAATGTGCCTTTTGAGCTTTTGCGGACTACGTAAAATGATCTGACGGGCCTGATTTGGCCCGTGAGCCTTGGGTTTGATACATGTGCCCTATATGTTTCGACATAGTCTCCAGACTAGTGAGCGTTGTGTAGCGCTGTGTGTTCTGTATGTTTGTAGGCCATGGCATTTCCTCCTTACCCTTTTCAGTGAGATCGTGTGACAGTTAGCCAGGTCTGCTTATTCTGTCATTCCAACTCCTTTGGCCGGTCAATGTGATTATAACGATAGTAGTTTGAATTATTGCACGAATAGGCCTGGCTTATTGGTTTTGCCCAGACACAACCCATTCGAATAATAGCTTGGGTCCTCATCTGTCCGAATTGTCTTGACAAACATGACCATTTGATCTGGGACCAGGCTTAAAGGAAAATATCTTTACTGGGCGACCAGAAATTACTGACATACTCCTATTTGTAAACTTAATTCAGTTCTATTGTGGGTGTTGATTCTTCAGCAGTGGCAGCCGAGGAGTCTGGTATGCAGAGGCAGAGTTGTTTGGAATGTAACTTGTAACAGTGTTTCACCTTCTCTTGTTTGGTCTTAATGCCGTTTCTTTCGGTTTGATTAAACCTTATCATGGTGGTTTAAACTCGTCTTAAAGGGATGAACGCTGAGTAGTTTTAAATGCTGAGTATTCCCAATCCCGTGTGACGTTGTTTGTCTAAGGCTGGATACATTTCCAAGATTTTCTTCACCACCGTCATACGCTAGAAATAACCATTCCTTCCTGCTCTTATGTAGCTACGCTTTATTGGAGTTCCAATATTTACCGTGTTCCTGAAAGACCCTCTCTTGGCAAAAGTGGTGACATGTCAGGACGTCGTGGTCGCTCCCCTAAACCCACCACGCCCCCAGAGACCCCCGTCGTCCCAGCCCACGCCCCAAGGGTCCACCTCCGCCAGGACGACATCCAGAAGCTAAGGTTACTACCTGACAACCATGCTTTCAGTTGTTACTGGCGGTTATCCTAACATCACCATGTCATGTTTGTCTATCACCGCTCACTGCTAATGCTTCAATGATATATAAATAAATAAATACACACACTAGTCAATACGTGAGTCATGATGCACAGCTTTTCACCGGTAAAATCAAACTCGGTTATGCTTGATCCAAGTGAATTGTCTTGGGCCCGTCCAGGTTCAGACCCACGGTGGGGACGATTCGCCTCTCCGAGGGACACGAGGCCAAGTTCAACTGCTCCATCGACGTCCCCGACGTCCGCCTGGACCTCAACATCCTCTGGTGGAAGGACAACATGGAGCTAGCCGGGAACCATCAGGTGGTCATGAACGAACTGCAGACTGTCTCGCGCGGGGTCATGACCCTGCTGTCCACCATCAGGTAACTCTGACAGGACGACGAGGGTGCCTGCTGTGATCTGAGAAGGACCGCGAGTCGATACTCACTGCCTTGCAAGAGCTAGTTGTTTCGATGTGTAACTGCCGCTGAACGTTTTTTTTGGTCATAGTTGACCTACGTCAGAGATATAAAAACACTAAGTTCAGTACTGCAGGAAGTGTTTGTAATCAGGTGAATGTCCGGAAACATCAGGGTTATTAAGAGTTGCCGTTTGGTGCGTTTCAGCATTAGTCGTGTGCAGAGAGGTGACGCCGGAGATTACCGCTGCAGACTGAGAGTAAGAGAGAAAGAGATAGAGTCCCAGCCTGTCAGCATACAAGTCGAAGGTGAGTCACATCATTGACTTAATTGTTTTTTAACATACTGTGTGTCTGAGGAGACACTCATTTTTCTACACGTGGTGCAAAATCAACACATTTGTTTATTGCTTCTTCGTAGTTGTTTGGGATGTGTTTGAGGCTATTTGTAGATCAGTGATTCTGCATTGTGAATGCATTCAATGTGTTTTCTGTGTGTGTGTGTGTTTAGGTCTGCCAACATTCACCAGGCAGCCTGACGACGTGAACATCACCGTGAACAGCTCCTTTACCCTCTGGTGTGAAGCGGTTGGCCCTCCCAATCCCGTCACCATCCTTTGGCTACGGAACGGGGTTCCTGAGATGGGTACCCTACCCTCACCCAGCAACTACACAGTGACGGGTATGTGAGTGACACGTATTAGCACACACACACACACATCTACTTTAGCACGTCCGCCCATTTGTTATGTTCAATTGGCTGAAATATACAGAATTTATAAAAGCGTTATTATCAGGGTGAAAGAGCGGTCGTGTGAGTGACCATATGAGAGTGAGAGGACGGGTGAGTGACCATATGAGAGTGAGAGGACGGGTGAGTGACCATATGAGAGAGAGGAGGGGTGAGTGACCATATGAGAGAGAGAGGACGGGTGAGTGACCATATGAGAGGGGGAGAGGACGGGTGAGTGACCATATGAGAGGGAGAGGACGGGTGAGTGACCATATGAGAGGGAGAGAGAGAGGACGGGTGAGTGACCATATGAGAGAAGGAGGACGGGTGAGAGACCATATGAGAGGGAGAGGAGGGGTGAGTGACCATATGAGAGGGGGAGAGGACGTGTTCTGTGTTCTTCTGTCTCTGTACTTCATAATGAGTTGCATCATCATGTATCTATGGGTGACCAGGATTAAAATGCTGATTGGCTAAACCATTTCAATTAGGCTCCCTGAATGCGTGTGTACATTGAAAACCTTAGAAGAATGTATTTGACAAAACCGGTACATTCAGTTAGTCTAGTTTGGTGTGACAGCGTCTTGTTTGGGTACCTCAGCTGGGTAGCTCAGCTGGTGAACATGGCAGGGTCGTGCCAGGGTTGTGTTTTCAAATCCAACTTGGCTTCAGTAAGAACATCAGAGCGGTTACTAGAGCGTTTTTACTGGTAAAGTCAGGTTAAGAAAAATGGTTGGGATGAATCTTTCTTGATCTTAGGGTCACGTGCGTGAGGTTTTAAGAACGTTTGTCTGAAGAAAACGAAAGTGCTATTGTCACTTTCTATTGGTCTATAGACATTAGTTTGTGACGCTGATAAGCTCGATTTAAGAATGTGATGTATCTGTAATTGCATTCCACTGTTTTCTACCAATCAAGATAAGGTCCCTCTTATAGATTATCCTGCAGAACTCTATATCTTAATTTCCTTGGTACTACCAAGGCCCAAAAAAATATTTGAATGACATGATTGTTTTGGTGTTGTAATTTTTGTTGATGTTGTTGTATTAGTAGTGAGTCAAGGGTCTTTAACAGTTCAGACGGTAGTGACTCGTGGTTCTTTAACAGTTCAGACGGTAGTGACTCGTGGTCCTTTAAAAGTTCAGACGGTACCGACTCGTGGTCTTTTACCAGTTCAGACGGTAGTGACTCATGGTCCTTTACCAGTTCAGATGGTAGTGACTCGTGGTCTTTTACCAGTTCGGACGGTAGTGACTCGTGGTCCTTTAATAGTTCAGACGGTACCGACTCGTGGTCCTCTAATAGTTCAGACGGTACCGACTCGTGGTCCTTTAAAAGTTCAGACGGTACCGACTCGTGGTCCTTTAAAAGCTCAGATGGTAGTGACTCGTGGTCTTTTACCAGTTCAGATGGTAGTGACTCGTGGTCCTTTAACAGTTTAGACGATAGTGACTCGTGGTCCTTTAACAGTTCAGACGGTAGTGACTCGTGGTCCTTTAACAGTTCAGACGGTAGTGACTCGTGGTTCTTTAACAGTTCAGACGGTAGTGACTCGATGGTCCTTTAACAGTTCAGACGGTAGTGACTCGTGGTCTTTTACCAGTTTAGACGATAGTGACTCGTGGTCCTTTAACAGTTCAGACGGTAGTGACTCGTGGTTCTTTAACAGTTCAGACGGTAGTGACTCGCGGTCTTTTAACAGTTCAGACGGTAGTGAGTCGTGGTCCTTTAATAGTTCAGACGGTAGTGACTCGTGGTTCTTTAACAGTTCAGACGGTAGTGACTCGTGGTTCTTTAACAGTTCAGACGGTAGTGACTCGTGGTCCTTTAATAGTTCAGATGGTACCGACTCGTGGTCCTTTAACAGTTCAGACGGTAGTGACTCGTGGTCCTTTAATAGTTCAGACGGTACCGACTCGTGGTCCTTTAACAGTTCAGACGGTAGTGACTCGTCGTCCTTTAAAAGTTCAGACGGTACCGACTCGTGGTCTTTTACCAGTTCAGACGGTAGTGACTCGTGGTCCTTTAACAGTTCAGATGGTAGTGACTCGTGGTCTTTAACCAGTTCAGACGGTAGTGACTCGTGGTCCTCTAATAGTTCAGACGGTACCGACTCGTGGTCCTTTAAAAGTTCAGACGGTACCGACTCGTGGTCCTTTAAAAGCTCAGATGGTAGTGACTCGTGGTCTTTTACCAGTTCAGATGGTAGTGACTCGTGGTCCTTTAACAGTTCAGACGATAGTGACTCGTGGTCCTTTAACAGTTCAGACGGTAGTGACTCGTGGTTCTTTAACAGTTCAGACGGTAGTGAGTCGTGGTCTTTTACCAGTTTAGACGATAGTGACTCGTGGTCCTTTAACAGTTCAGACGGTATTGACTCGTGGTTCTTTAACAGTTCAGACGGTAGTGACTCGCGGTCTTTTACCAGTTTAGACGATAGTGACTCGTGGTCCTTTAACAGTTCAGACGGTAGTGACTCGTGGTTCTTTAACAGTTCAGACGGTAGTGACTCGCGGTCTTTTAACAGTTCAGACGGTAGTGAGTCGTGGTCTTTTACCAGTTTAGACGATAGTGACTCGTGGTCCTTTAACAGTTTAGACGGTAGTGACTCGTGGTTCTTTAACAGTTCAGACGGTAGTGACTCGCGGTCTTTTAACAGTTAAGACGGTAGTGACTTGCGGTCTTTTACCAGTTTAGACGATAGTGACTCGTGGTCCTTTAACAGTTCAGACGGTAGTGACTCGTGGTTCTTTAACAGTTCAGACGGTAGTGCCTCGCGGTCTTTTAACAGTTCAGACGGTAGTGAGTCGTGGTCCTTTAATAGTTCAGACGGTAGTGAGTTGTGGACCTTCCTTAGCCCAGACTGTAGCTCAACAGGTAGTACAGCCCGGTAGTTGGGAGGTACAGGGTTAAAGGTCTTGGGAGTCTGTTTGTAAAGGGCTTACAGGGGACCTGGATTGATCACATCGGGGGCTGGCTCCTTTGACAAAGGGCTCATTCACAGGGTAGCTATTAACCTCGCTCTGGTCTGGAGGGAGGGGGGGAGGGGTTGGTGAAGGGCTCTGGCCGAGGACTGCCTGACTACGGGCTGGCTGGTCGGCTGGGTCTGCTTACAAACGCATCCCTGGATGTTATGAGGGGTTTTCCTTCCCACTCACACTGACCAGTTTCCTTTACTGACACAATTGTCATTGAAGTGTGGATCTTTTTCAGCCATTGTTACTAGGGGTGTGGCCCGGTCCTCTATCGGGGAGCCCGGTCCTCTATCGGGGGGCCCAGTTCTCTATCGGGGAGCCCGGTCCTCTATCGGGGAGCCCGGTCCTCTATCGGGGCCCGGTTCTCTATCGGGGGCCCAGTTCTCTATCGGGGTGCCCGGTCCTCTATCGGGGGGCCCGGTCCTCTATCGGGGAGCCCGGTCCTCTATCGGGGAGCCCGGTCCTCTATCGGGAGCCCGGTCCTCTATCGGGGGCCCGGTTCTCTATCGGGGGCCCAGTTCTCTATCGGGGTGCCCGGTCCTCTATCGGGGGGCCCGGTCCTCTATCGGGGAGCCCAGTTCTCTATCGGGGAGCCCAGTTCTCTATCGGGGAGCCCAGTTCTCTATCGGGGAGCCCGGTCCTCTATCGGGGGGCCCAGTTCTCTATCGGGGGGCCCAGTTCTCTATCGGGGGGCCCAGTTCTCTATCGGGGGGCCCAGTTCTCTAGCAGTAGTTTAAGTAAGAGCAGTAGCATCATATATATATATATATAATAATAATTATCTGTAGTCTGGTCGCTGGGGCAGCAGCTCCGGATCCCGAGGTATTCCCAGACCAGAGATATAAACTCTCCGCCTAGTCCTGGGTCATTCCCAATCTTCTTCTTGACCTATGAATCCTAAATACAAATTGCTTCTTACTATTTATTTATTTATATAGTTTAATGCATTAAGCATTTGTGTAAATGTATTCAAATGTCCCATTAGTTTGTCCTTACAACAGTGACATGAGACTTGTGAGTATTCATAACGTAATGATACATTAATAGACTGGATACATCAGGTGAATTACTTTAGTGACTTAGCCAGTTATTTGTGCAGGATAAAGAGTGTTGGATAAATACTTCTGTTTGGAAAGCATGTCGGCTCTATGAGGTTGGTCTGCTACTAAGTTATTTCTGCAGAGTCAGCTCGGTGAAATGGCCAACAATTGCAGTAAATCTGGGCTTATTGAGCCACTGACTGATATCATCTCTTTTCACTTGTAGTACTTTTAACTGTCTGTGAGTTAAAAATGCTATATTTTGTCCGGTTCTGGTCCAAGTGGCACACTGCCCCTTTATGCGGCTGGTAAAAGGGATTCTCTTTAGGTGGCGTTTGGGTTTTATAGAAATAGGGTTTTCGAAAGGACAGCCGTGAACTCAAACCTTTAGTATTGTTGTGTTCTTTACTATATTTAGCCCATGTAACTGTTGCCTGAAATAGACTTTAACTTTAGCCAAACCACATCATCAGGTTGAGTAACTCTTTCTATCTCTCTCCACAAAGGCTTTCCCACTGACGCGCTTTACTTTTTTCAGTTTGTAATGGGAGGTTGTATTCTATATTAAATGCATTGTACCGTTGCATTTTATTAATTTAAACATGCGCTCTGATTATGGGTTACCTATCTTAATTATACACATGCTATTGTTTATGTTGACATTATGTTGAAAAATAGTATGTTGCTCAAGACCGGTAAAGAGATGAGACACTCCAAACCAACAGAGAGGATTGGGTGTCTATGGTGTCTTTTTCTTTCTTCCTTACAGACACGGAAATACATAATTTGTCATTTGTCAAGACTTAACGGTTTCTCACAAATTCTTCATTTCATACGCAACCATCATTGTGAATGGACGCACTAAACTCTTGAAATGTCTTGTTCAGACAATCTAGAATGTTTCTCATCAAAACAACAGACTGTAGATATGCAGAAGACCGTGAAACTGTAATACCGCAGTTGTGAATTGGTCAACGCTGATGTGGCCATCCGCTAACAATAAGCAACAGAAATGAACTGGTTACTAAACGGAAACAACAAGCTAACGTGCTTTCAGTTCCAGTTAGCTCTTATGAACAGAAGGAGCGGCGTAGTTCGGAATGATATCCGAACTTTCAGACAGAGTGAGCAAGTGCATTGTTGTGGCTGTGGTTTTCAAGCAGGCAAAACGCTGGGCGGTGTAAGACGGTTAGACAATAGGGACATTATGGAGCGGGCCTGACCGTCGCAAGCTTGGCAGCTCCACTGGTGCTGTGTGCTGTGGTAGCCAGAGGAAGGAACCAGGCATTGGCAGCCACATGTAAATGTGTCTGAACCCTGATCACAGAAGGGGTTGCAATGTGCGTGAAATGGCTTGTAATCAAACCCATTCTGTTGAGGTTCACACAGTACAGTGTACTGGAGAGACATTGGCGCAGAACGCCCCAAACCACTGGCTCTATGTTTTTAAAGCAGGACCCAAAAATGAATCATTCGAAGTTTTATCTCTACAATACACCAGTTACTAATTCTCTTTTGGCAAACTCTGCACTTTAGCTCTTCACCCTATACTGCTGACTCTGCCTTGTTCAGCCGTTTTCATGGTAAACAACATTATACTCACGTTGTGTCAGTACATGGCGTTCAACAGCATTCCAACCTTCGTCCGATTGTTGAACAACAGGGTCGGTCGGTCATCGGCTTAGCAACCAGATTCCATTCTGGTTTCCATGGCCACTGAATCATCCCCAGCATTCAGATGTCTCATCTATTCACTCCCTTCCTGCCTGTGGATATTCCCCAGGTCGTTTTGGTCAATTTAAATGTGCTAAGTGAACTTAGTCAGTGAAGAAATATATAGAGACGGCTAACCGATAAACGGAAACAGAAGATCTCCCCAGCGAGGTGACGCCACGATAGACCTCTCATGAGCCCATGGCGTTGATGCTATGCCTGTCTTGAACTCTACTGCCTGGATCGAAAAACATGCAAAGATATTCACTGGTTTGGTGTTTTGATGATGGTGGAGAAGAGAGATGTCTGACACATTGGTTTACTGTCTCTGAGTTGAGATCTCATGACTGCATTGGCCATAGCAAGAGATTTACATCATTTTAATACTCGTCAAATCATTGTCCCTCAAAGGGCCTGCATATATTACAGTGTAGGCTATACTTTATGTGTATTCTTGTTAATAAAACGTTTATGATTTTTAGTAATGACGCAATAAGTTGTGTTTTGCTCTCCCATGTTTTAATGAGCAGTTGAAAAGGTGTACCTAAGGAAGTGTATGTATGTAGTAAATGTGTCCGGTACAAAGGAAATGTTGCTGATTAGATTGTCTGGCGACAATTTGTCCCAACAGAATCCCTGACATGAAGATCTGGGCCCGTATTCATAAAGAATCTAAGAATCCTCTCAGAAAACTCTTATCCTAGCTTAAAAACTTTTACGTAGGAGTCCTAGCTTAAGAGCGATTCGGGACCGATCTGAGAGCAACTCTGAGTAAGGAAAAGACAAAAACTTTTATCTTAGCTAGGAGGCGGGGCTGACCCCGTTGCTATGTATGACACAATCTTTTGAAGACTGTGATTGGTTGGTTGTCCAAGAAGGAAAAAAATTGTGATTTTAAGTATAGGTACTATTCTACGGCTTCACTCTGAAATTACATCCGTAATTTTTAAGAGTAAACACCCACAATTACATTACCATTTAAGATTCTTTATGAATACGGGCCCTGGTCTTTCTTTCTAAAGTGATGTTTCTATCTACAGGTGTGGACACGTACACCCAGTTCAGCTGCGAGGCGCACAATCACAAAGGAGTCACTACTTCCAGGGAGGCTAACATCAACATTAAAGGTAATTAGGAGGCTAACATCATCATTAAAGGTAAATGGGAGGCTAACATCATAATTAAAGTTAAATGGGAGGCTAACATCATCATTATAGGTAAATGGGAGGCTAACATCATCATTAAAGGTAAATGGGAGGCTAACATCATCATTAAAGGTAATTGGGAGGCTAACATCATCATTAAAGGTAAATGGGAGGCTAACATCATCATTAAAGGTAAATGGAAGGCTAACATCATCATTAAAGGTAAATGGAAGGCTAACATCAACATTAAAGGTAATTGGGAGGCTAACATCAACATTAAAGGTAATTGGGAGGCTAACATCATCATTAAAGGTAATTGGGAGGCTAACATCAACATTAAAGGTAAATGGGAGGCTAACATCATCATTAAAGGTAAATGGAAGGCTAACATCAACATTAAAGGTAATTGGGAGGCTAACATCAACATTAAAGGTAATTGGGAGGCTAACATCATCATTAAAGGTAAATGGGAGGCTAACATCATCATTAAAGGTAATTGGGAGGCTAACATCATCATTAAAGGTAAATGGGAGGCTAACATCATCATTAAAGGTAAATGGAAGGCTAACATCAACATTAAAGGTAATTGGGAGGCTAACATCAACATTAAAGGTAAATGGGAGGCTAACATCATCATTAAAGGTAAATGGAAGGCTAACATCAACATTAAAGGTAATTGGGAGGCTAACATCAACATTAAAGGTAATTGGGAGGCTAACATCATCATTAAAGTTAAATGGGAGGCTAACATCAACATTAAAGGTAAATGGGAGGCTAACATCATCATTAAAGATAAATGGGAGGCTAACATCAACATTATAGGTAAATGGGACTAGACTACATGGACAGAGACATGTTACATGAGCCATGCTACTCTGGACACAGAACTCCGTTCTTTAATGTGGAGTTCACTGATCCAGGATTTGCTGGCTTTGGTCTTTTTAAATGCATGTCTAAGAAATAATAATGCCCTATATCATAGAAAATCTGAATCTGTGTTCCTCCATTTGGGATGTCTGTGTTTGGTGTGTCTACAGTGCTTCCTGCTCCGGTTTCAAATGTCATTGTGGTACAGCGTGAATCCAACAAACTCATTTTGAAATGGACCCCTGGAAATGATGGATTCTCCCCACTAACTGCCTGCCATATTAAAGTAAGAACAGTCATACAGTCACACAGAATAGCAGTATCAAACCTATTAAACGGCTTCTGAACTGATAGCTCGAACCATTTTAGAGTTCAAACTAATGTTTTGTCAGTTGATGTCTCGGAATGTCTTTGCGTATGGGTTGTTTTTGTGTGATTCTTAAACTTCCTTGTAGTAATTGCACACAGATTTATATTTTCGTTAAGAAATGTATGTTAAAAGTGTCCTTACTGATGTGATGAACGGGGAATCTTTCTCCGAGGTGAAAGAGGTGAGTCTGAGAGGAGAGGTCAGGCTGACTAGGATGGTCAATGCTACAGTCCCTCCATTCCAGGCGGATGTCCGCGGGCTACAGGCCATGACCTGGTACAACATGAGCGTCTCCTGTAGCAACGAGCTCGGCCAATCAACAGACAGTGCCTGGGTCCAGAGCAACACAATCGAAGGAGGTAATTGACATAGCTGGAATCAGATCCCATACATAAATACACACATACAGGCCTGTAAAACCTACTAGTCAATATAGTGCAATCCTAATGACCCCGGTGTAGATATGCATGCACTCTAGAACATGCAAGTTAGGATACATTTAAATGTGTCATGTTCTAAAGACGTAGTGATGTACCTGCCGGGTCCAGGTCATTGCCTCGTTAGGACTTCATACATATCACCTGCATTATGCATAATTATGCAGATTATGCATAACTTTAATAAACCTCCAGAACACCAGGTCCTGTGTTGCCTCTATATTTGCTGCATGGCAGTGTGTTGTGTTATTGTTGTCCGGATCTACACTGAGTCTTTGGAATTTACTTTTGTTTCACTTCAGCGGAGGAAGTTATTCAGTGTGGATCTGGAAAAAGAATCCCACATCCAACCACGTATTCGGCCAACTGTTTGTATTCAGCGATCAGAAATTGTTAGACGTGCGTAATATATTTGGAATGAGAAGGTTTCCCAGTGATCTGTCGTCGCATTCATAATGTGTCTGATATTATCTTTGCATATCTTCCTGAGGGGCCACATAGGAAACGGCTGCCATAGTGGTTTCACGGATAAAGCACGAGTTCCTAGTTTGCTAGGTGGGACCACTTCCTCCCTAAACTCGAGCTGCGATTGGATGTTTTAGTAAACAGATCTGGCGTGAATATTTCCATGATGTGGAAAAAGTTCGAAATGTATAGCAGTAATTGGGATGTCATTTTAAAGGACTTTCCAACTCTGGCTCGTTAGCGCTGTTGTGAACACTAAAATATTGTCAACAGAAAATCTGCAATGAAACCTAACGAGCACCGGTTGAGCGTTAGCACAACGTTAGCACGATGACATTTGAGTGTTTTGATCCCCTGTGTCCTTCTTTGGTTTCTCTAGTCCCGACATTCTACCCTGGTGATGTCACAGTAAGTCTCAACGAATCAACGCTGGTCATCAGGTGGAAAGCCCCTCCCCCGGACAGGATCAACGGAATCCTCACGGGGTACGATGTCCTCGTCGTGTACGGCGGTCAGGACAACAGGGTGAGACTCCTCCCTGAAGACAGAAACGTGGTCACAATTCTCAGTAGAAATACATTTATTAGAATGGGTGTTTTCAGTTCTAATGTAACAGTGTTGAATGCCCCTGCAAAAACACTAAACGTGCATTTCCACCAAGGAATCGAAAAATGCTTATGCCAGATCTTGAACTTGAAACAACCTTCAATGGTTTCGTTGCACATATATTGCCAGTGTGACCCTGAAACTTCGAGAATGAATAACTGAGACGGTCATCTGATTTCTCAGACGTCAGTTTGGTTGACATATATCGCCGTTTGCTGGTTTCCGTATGCTTGTTGTTTTGCGTTTTCATGATAGTTGATTACTGGCCTCACCACTGACCTCGGTTCTTCCCAAGTCAACTTCCTAATTCATATTCTTTCTTATCTAAAATGTTACAGTATGAGCAGTTTTGTTTGACATTTCAGAAGAACGCACCAGGACCGTAGGGTGTTTCATAGAACTTACAGCAGAGTGCCCTGTAGTACAATAGCTGGTTTCCTCCACTTCCTGTCTTGTCCGGGCTGTGCAGAGACAGCCTTTGACCCGTTCTTCAACTGCCACGTGTGTCTGAGTCATGGGTCACTTGTGTACTGAATGGAAAATGATTACAAATGTTGAGCTCTGCGACACATGGCACCTCAATCTCTGTTTGATAACTTGGTCCAGTGAACCGCTAGGGGTGCTCTTTTTTGTAAAATAAAAAAAAGGCTAGGTTTTGTAAACGTGAATCCATGTATGTTGGTGCCATGAGAACAGCCCATAGGGCCGTGGCCGTACGTGCCAGAGACTGTAGGCCAACCCCGGTCCGGTCCGTATCTGACACAGCTGCTCGGCACCACACACAAAGGCTTTGCAACGCCAGCAGTGAATGAATTGATAAGTACGTATAATCGTATAAGCATGACGTCATTAGCACACAAAAGCTTTGACAAAGCTTGACACGTCAGCGACTGGAAGTGATGATTAGACAGACTGCAGACTGCATCGATGTAACGGCTATGTTGTATTAGAGGACATAAGGGTTTGACTGTATTCCATTGTTACTTTTATTCGTTCTATACTTGTTGTATTAGAGGAAATACGAGTTTTACTGTATTCCATTAGTTTTGTTTGTTCTATACTTGTTGTATTAGTAAACTACAACTTATCGCCCATAGCAAGAGCAGCACATCGTAACACATTTTCTTACAACCCTTTCTGGTTTCTTTGTAAAAGCCATTTCATGTGACTACAATTTTGTTTCAATTCAATGTTTCAATTAAGTTCTGAAGCAACGGTCCTCATACCAAAAAAGAACACCAAGAACACATTAATAAGTTAATAAGTCCTTAGTTTTTAGGTTACTAGTTGCTATAACTGGCTGATATAACCCCATCATATTATTATAATGAAGAAAGCATAACTATTGTATATAACATGTGTTACTAATTCCTGACCAGCTATGTAAGTAGCAATGATTGATCCTCCAACTGATTATTTAATGGAAAAGTAACAGGCTGAATTTCAACCCCCGGTTCAACGGTATATATTCACCAGAGAAGGCAACGTAGAGCACTGCATCATCCTGGCCACCCTGTTTGTTTTTTATTCATTTTACCAAAATCTGTGACAATGACGGTACTCAGTTTGGGTTCACCAGATGTTCTTTTACTGATTACTGTTAACCAGTAACTGTAACTGATAACGTAAGTATTTATACCCAACACTGACAGTAACACCGAATTCTGATAACGTGGATTTATAGAACCCCAGTATTGTGCTTGCCGTCCTTGGCGAGTATTATTTTGAACCAAAGATGTTAATTAAACTGAAACTAACCAAATGAAAATAAAACTAGTAAAAAATAAACTAGAAAGATGCTGTATTTGATGAATACCTCATTGTAGGGGTAGTAAGCCTTTTACTGTACTGTCCACTAATTCAGCCTCTATGTGATATGCAACAATAATGCATAGACTGCTTTTTACATCAACTTTGTCACTGATCATTATTTCTTTGGTTCTCCAAAACAAAAGTCTTGTCAGAGTGAAAGACGATGTGTGAAAGTTCCAAAGTTCTCTGTTTTTCTGTGCTTCCGTTCACGCTGCAGTCAGCATCTTGGCTGGTGACAGAGGTACTCCAGCTGTTGCCATGCAGCTGTGTTGCCCAACCAATGACTTTATCCTTGTCACTCGTTGCTCTGTCCGCTCGATGTATATCGTACTAATCACAATGTCTGTGCCCTTACTGGCAGCTTGGTGCGCTGCTTTTGATAGTGTACTACGTAGAGAATAGGGTGTCATTTGGAAAGCAG
This sequence comes from Dallia pectoralis, assembly GCA_029465975.1. Taxonomy (NCBI): domain Eukaryota; kingdom Metazoa; phylum Chordata; class Actinopteri; order Esociformes; family Umbridae; genus Dallia; species Dallia pectoralis. Next base: position 8,403,175 of record CM055764.1, on the reverse strand, counting down.
AACATTCCTGTTGAGCAGGCTTTTCATGTTCCTCTTTTTTAATTATTTGCTTACAAAGGTTGTTTTGCATAGCATTTGGTTTTGCAGTTCTCACAGGTTTACTTATACCACATGGTCTGGTGAGCTTTAAGATACACCAGTAACCCTTAACTGTAAGTGACCACTTCAAACACCGTCGTCAAATGTCAGCTTATGTTACATGTTACATGTTGCATTTACCAAGTGCCTCGTGTTCAGAAGTGTCACGATTGCGGGAGATGTAGTGCAGGAAAGCCAAGTGCAGAGCCAGGTTATCCATTCAAAACTGGTTTATTAAGGAAACCCAAAACAAAGCGAGAACGGCGAAAAACACTAACTGGGTTGAAATGATACTGCGCTACACAGCGACTTAGACTTAGAATAAACACATTCAAACAACAGCAGCAATCTCAATACAAACACTCACCTCTATCTTAATACGTGAAATGCAAATAATAACTAACAAATGTGCATACAGAACCAGTGACTTTTATACACACCTAATCACTAAATCCCCAACAGCCGTGATACTTTAATTCAACCCAAATGTCAACCAGCAGTAACTGGAAATAAAACCAACTAATCCAACAATCTCCTAGCCCACTAGATGTCCCTGGTGGAATAGGAACCCTAAAATATTTGCTTTATAACAGCTCATTGGAGTTATTCTATAATTAATGTCTTTATATAAACATATATAACAGTGTGGGTGGCCCACTCCAGTTTTTGCACAGAGCCCTTTAAAGATATTTAAAACTGCAAGTTTTGGGGGAACCCTTTTAAGGAACCCTTTAACCTTTTTCAATTGGTTTTGTGAGGACACCCTTTAAACGGTTCCTTGAAGAACCTTTATGAATCGGATAATAAGTGTATGATAAGCGAATACTGCTGAATGATCCGTGACCTCTTACACGTTGGTGTGTCCATCAGATCCACAGCACGTCCAACACAGCCACCGTGGCCCTGCAGGACTTCAACACCACATACAGTGTTCAGGTGGCTGCCTGCACACAGGCTGGGAGTGGTATGCTCAGTCCACCAATCAGGATCTTCGTACCGGAGAACAGTAAGTAGGCAACCACAACCATTGTCACATGTCGACATTGATCATCCCCATGTAACCAAAAACAAGCTAAATCCATGTAACCAAAAACAATGTGGTGTGTTTAAACGTTGCCATTTCTAATTGCTGCTTATGTATTCGGTTTTAGAAATGGTATTTTGATCGATTGTATTTATTCATGGCCTGCCCTGTTCCAGATTGGCCCCCGGTTCCCTCTTCCGTTCCGGACACGAGGGGTTCTGAGTCATTTTACGTCGTACTAGGGGTTGTGTGTGGCTTCTGTCTGCTGTTACTAGTCGTCTGGATCGCCATCTGCATGAGAGACAGGATACTGGACACACGCTTTGGGTATGTTGGCATTTGAATTCTCTTTGACCTCTTTATTGTTCACTGATGTCCAGCAGGGGGGCGTAGTGTGCTTTAAGTATTGGGTTGGAGTCTACGAGGTGAATTGGAATTGTATATAAAGTAAGGCAATCAATACACAACAACAACATCAAAGAGTACCATAGCATTTTACACATTTAACAATGACCACTTACGTTCCTGCTCAATGAGTCCAGTGTCCTTCTTCGTCTTATCTCTGTTAAGATTTTTTTTAAACATAGTCTGAAGAAACAAATTGCTGCGTAGTCATTTGGCATCTCTCTTTCCAGATTTGACTATTGACAATACAGATTACAGTCCACATTAGATCTTTACATGCCTGTTCCATTTGGTTATTATCAAAGATGCCCTGAAATACTGTCTTAACATTAATATATACAGAAATGCCAATACCCTTCATGTTATCCCATATTTTTTTTAGAAGATGTTCTAAACTCATCCTCGTGACAATTTGGCATCGGACACTTTTGAGTTTTAACAAAACAGCTCCACTTGACAACTGCCCGTAGCGGGAGACGGCGAACAGATATACACCATATAATGTCACGGATATTAGCATACCTACCTGGTGAAGTCATAAATGCTTTACACTATATCTTCTGACCTAATACATATTCTAACCCTAACTGTGTGTTTGGCAAGAAGTTGCGTGTCAACAGATTGTTGATATTATGATTATGACTGTAGGGTATTTATCTATAGAGCATCTGTCTTTAGAGAATCTGTATATAGACATTCTATCTATAGAGCATTTGTCTTGACATTCTATCTATAGAGCATCTGTCTATAGAGAACCTATATATAGACATTCAATCTATAGAGCGTCTGTATATAGAGCGTCTGTATATAGACATTCAATCTATAGAGCGTCTGTATATAGAGCGTCTGTATATAGACATTCAATCTATAGAGAGTCTGTTTATAGAGCGTCTGTATATAGACATTCTATCTATCGAGCATTTGTCTTGACATTGCTGTGTGATTTCTGGTTTATCATGCATATTTAAATCAATCCAAATAGTGTTGTGAATACTCATCGTGGTTAGTTACCAGCCACTGTGTTTTGACTCAGCCTGTAATGCAGCAGTCTATTGTAGTAGCAGTAGAAGTGACGCAGTATCTTTATACTTCAGACGGTGAGGGAAAACTGTTCTGGGTCACTCTGGCTTCCTCTGTGGAAGTGATTGTATGTTGAGCAATGGATGAAGTTACTCACTATATCCGGGACCTTGTCAATAAAGCAGCCGTTTCCTTTTAAACGTAGACAACAACTGCACCTGACTTTTGCCTGTAGTGACTCTGTTGTGTTCAGGAGGCAGCAAACAGAAGAAACCCAAAGAGGACAGAGTCCGGCTCAGTTCTCAGCAAGAATTCTGTTTACTGTTAGTTAGGAAAGACATGGGGGGGGGCATTTTTCCACAGAATATTATGCAAAAGGCAATAATAATGGGCCTTAGTCATGGGTGAACACAGTTAGTCCCATACTGTTTCAGTCAGTTTTCTAAACATGTATTGTCTACAAAACAGAGCCCGCCCCTTTGTTACTACAGCTTCTCTGAAGACAGATCTGCAAAAGCAGTGTTGAAAGGGAAAACTGTTTCTACTTTCTAATGTCTAGAATTCATTGCTGTTCAGAATAGACAGTTAGGAAGGGAACACAGGACAGCATCAGTTCATGGATTGAGCTTCCTGCTTCAAAAAGAATTCCCAATCTAACTTGACAAGCGAATGACACTGTTTGTTGAGATTCACTAGTTGCCGTGGTATGAACTTGTTTTGTGTCTCTCTGGTTCCCCCTGCAGTCAGATGTTTGGAAGTGCAGAGAAGCTTCAACCCATCGTCCAGTACGCAGCCCAGAGGTCCTACAACCGATCAGCCGTTGAGATTACACGTATGTTAGTCCCATTTTCAGTTGATTTCACCAGACTGGAAACTTCAGCTCTCCACAAGGAGCAGGCAAACTACAGCCTGCAAGATGCGTCAAAGTTGAAGAAATACAAAACATTCCCGGGTCACCATGAAACCTGTAAAACTCGTCCCATTCAGGCCCACAAATATCTGTCGTGTTTCATCAGAGCCAAAAAGGTTGTCCGACGCCTGTCCTATAAATCAATGTTCAAATGATCTCTGTTTATCCCTGTGCAGTTGGTAACCTGGGTGTCAGTGATGAACTCCAAGCCAAACTACAGGACTTCATGATCATGAGGCACCTGCTTTCTATTGGAAAGGTGCTGGGAGAGGGTAAGGGTGACGTTCTGTTGAAAATGTAGTGCGCCAAAGAATCTGCCTGTTCATATTACCAACGATGCATTTAAATGTTTTGTCATCTTTCATTTGTTCCCGTTTTCTCGCTCACATTGCACAGTGTAACATATTGGTACTTGTAGTTTTGCAGGTATTTCCGACTGTTAACTCTAAATACATTTTCATCGACTAGGGGAATTTGGCTCTGTGGTGGAGGGAAGTCTTAAACAACCAAACGGAACGTCAGAGAAAGTAGCAGTGAAAACCATGAAACGTAAGCGTCTCTTAAATGCACAATCGGCTCACATTAATTAGGTTAATCAACGTCCATTTCTATAATTCAGACTCTGCGAGAGTGACATCATGGATTGTTAATGCATTACACACAGAGACAAAGACCAGCCCATCTGTGTGCTGTGTAAACAACTCCTATTGCTGTCCATGCCATGTTTGGTGTGCCAGTGACACAAGTTCGGTTAACAGTGCAAACCGATCTAGGCTCTTTTGGGTTTATCTGCACACTTATTTTACAGGACAGAATGTATCATGCCACCTACTGGCAGATTAGCCACACTACATCTGTAAACAACGACAGACAAACCATTAAAAACAACAACAAAACGACGATAGAACAGACATATTATCGAACTCGGTTTACAAGACATTACATTAAATCGGCTGAATATGTCTGACCAGTAAGACCTGTCAAAATAACAGATGAAATGTGGATCCATTCCCTCATACCTGTTTGCCTTCCAGTGGATAACTTCTCCCAAAGGGAGATTGAGGAGTTCCTGAACGAGGCTGCTTGCATGAAAGACTTTGACCACCCTAACGTCATCCGGCTACTTGGTAGGTCTATTGTCCCGCCATCGTTGGCTATCGTGCTCAGTCCTCGGCGGTCATCATACAGACACGAGAGAGGGCAAAACTTTAAGGAAAGATGACCGCAGAGTGTTTTTGAAGGGTTTTGTTGTCTACTCTTGATTTACCAGGGGTTATGTTGACCTTCTCATAGGTGTGTGTCTGGAGGTGGCGTCTGGTCACTCCCCCAAGCCCATGGTCATCCTGCCCTTCATGAGGTACGGAGACCTCCACAGTTTCCTCCTGCGCTCGCGCCTCGGCGACAGTCCACTGGTGAGCTGGGCCATGGTTTCCTGATCGCGGTTGTGGTGTCTGAATGCGGCTGGCGGCGTTGTCGTGATGTCGTTTTTTCTCTGTCTTCGTGATTCAGTTCCTGCCCACTCAGACGCTCCTAAAGTTCATGATTGACATCGCCATGGGGATGGAATACCTCAGTGGGCGCAACTTCCTCCACCGCGACTTGGCTGCGCGCAACTGCATGTCGGTTTGATTTATCTGGGTGAACCATATCAACGTATTCACAGGTACTGTTGTGACACCTGGGGGGCGGCGTGTGAATCGATTGATCTGTTCCCACAGGCTGCGCGATGACATGACTGTGTGTGTGGCAGACTTCGGCTTATCAAAGAAGATCTACAGTGGTGATTACTACAGGCAGGGGAGAATTGCCAAAATGCCGGTGAAATGGATCGCGGTGGAGAGCCTGGCGGACAGAGTCTTTACAGTCAAGAGTGATGTGGTAAGAATCAGACGCAATAAGAATCAGACGCAATAAGAATCAGACGCAATAAGAATCAGACGCAATAAGAATCAGACGCAATAAGAATCAGACGCAATAAGAATCAGACGCAATAAGAATCAGACGCAATAAGAATCAGACGCAATAAGAATCAGACGCAATAAGAATCAGACGCAATAAGAATCAGACGCAATAAGAATCAGACGCAATAAGAATCAGACGCAATAAGAATCAGACGCAATAAGAATCAGACGCAAGAATAAGAATCAGACGCAATAAGAATCAGACGCAATAAGAATCAGACGCAATAAGAATCAGACGCAATAAGAATCAGACGCAATAAGAATCAGACGCAATAAGAATCAGACGCAATAAGAATCAGACGCAATAAGAATCAGACGCAATAAGAATCAGACGCAATAAGAATCAGACGCAATAAGAATCAGACGCAATAAGAATCAGACGCAATAAGAATCAGACGCAATAAGAATCAGACGCAATAAGAATCAGACGCAATAAGAATCAGACGCAATAAGAATCAGACGCAATAAGAATCAGACGCAATAAGAATCAGACGCAATAAGAATCAGACGCAATAAGAATCAGACGCAATAAGAATCAGACGCAATAAGAATCAGACGCAATAAGAATCAGACGCAATAAGAATCAGACGCAATAAGAATCAGACGCAATAAGAATCAGACGCAATAAGAATCAGACGCAATAAGAATCAGACACAATAAGAATCTGAACCCCTGTGTCTTGACTTGGCAGTGGGCATTTGGTGTGACCATGTGGGAGATAGCAACACGTGGCATGACACCATATCCTGGCATCCAGAACCATGAGATTTATGACTATCTACTGGAGGGTCACCGGCTCAAGCAGCCAACCGACTGTCTAGATGAACTGTGAGTATTTATGTTCTGTCTGGGATTGATACTTTAGTTGATACTGTTAATCTGGTCCCAGACCGTTATGTTCTGTGGTTTTTGATGATGACCCATTCTGATCAGACAACCAGTTCTGCCACCAGGCTATAGAACATGGCCAATTTAGACAGACTTATAAAGCAACTGTGACATTAACACGTGGGTCATCAGGCAGACATGCTTATCCAGAAGAACTGAGTAAGTTCATATAAGGCCCACCAAAAGCATCAAACAGTGTCCCACCAACTGAGCTGCACAGGGCCCTTTCAGTATGTTTACTGTGACTGTCTGTGACTGTGTATTAAATCTGATTGGTCTGTCCACCTGTGTCTGCCAATCAGATATGAGATCATGTACAGCTGTTGGCGTGTTGATCCACTGGACCGTCCCACCTTCACTCAGGTGAGAACTGCTGGAGACACTCGTCTAGACAGCCTGCATCCCAAATGCCCCCCTTCTTCCTCCGTTGTAGCAGGGTTATTGAACTCTTACCCTACGAGGGACACGTTCATTACATCCACCTGATGTCCCAGGTGTTAATCAAGGGCCAGAGTGGAATACCCCTGTATTATAGCGTTACACTGTTCACCAAGTACATAGGACTCTATATAGTAAATATGTGAGATTTGGAAAGAGAGAGTTCGACAGACTGGTAAGGTACGTCTGAATACTGAAGTGCTTAAGTGGGTGCATTCCCTGTCATTCATCAGGTCCGAGAACTTCTTGAGAAGCTGACTGAGAAACTTCCGGAGGCCTCCACCAGCAAGGAGGACATCATCTACATCAACACCAGTTTTCCTGAGGAGGAACAGGCCGGTGCGTGGGCAGACCCTCAACAGGAAGTGCCCCTTTTCAGCTCCTCCCCTTCCCGCAGTGTCCAGTTCAGCTCCTCCCCTTCCTGTACCCACCAGTTTAGCTCTTCCCTCTGCAGGCGACAGAACACAGAACTCCCTCTTTTCAGTTCCTCGTCCTCCAGCAGAAAAAGTCACCAGCGACCTCACGGGGGAGATCTGGTGACAGCGGACATCCACGAGAGTGCGGAGGGCGAGGAAGATGATCGCTATGTTATGGTCATCTCCAACACCCGTCAGAGGAGGGACCCGGTCGTTGCGTTGACAGCAGCGGACGAAACGGCGTCAGCTGAAACGCCAGTAGCCGCAGATAGCCACACTCCCCTGTTGTCAGGAGACCAAATGGGCCGGGCTGTGCGTGGTAACACTTGCGAGTCGACGGCTGACGTCTCTGGGACAGAGCAACACGCAAGTGACACAACGCTGTTGCTATGAGAGGCGTGGTAGCACCGGGACTAGAAATCCAGTCAATCGAAACTAGAAAAGGCTGCCACATCTGATGAGGATACACCGCTCCGTCTTCAAGTTAAATATAGAAGGGCTGGATTTCACTTTCACTTCATTTTACTGTGTATTTAACACTCAAGAGGTCATGAATGAGTGGCATCCGGATGTAAGGTTTTGATTTGGTGCACTCCTGTCTTTTCAGGACCAACTAGTGGGTGTTATTTTGACCCAAACATTTGTTAGCACAGGTATCCGTCCCTGAAGTGCAGGGCCGTTGCAAACTTGGGGAAAGGTGTATATGATTAATGGGGCTCATGGCTTGGCAGGAACCAACGATGGTAAAAACATACTGTTTGTATATATGTGAGAGGGCCCAAGCATATGTCCTCAGGGGGGCCAGGAGGCCTGGCAACAGCCCCTGCCCAAGGGAGCTCGCAGGTAACGTGTCCGACATGTGGATACTGGAGGACTTGGTTTGAATAATACTTGTGAATCTTTCGCTTCTTATTTTGTTACTGTAATTGCACATGTCTAGTGTTCGGTGCATTCATCTGAAATGTTGTGTCGCCACAGGTGTTTCTTCCACCTGGCTATTAGAACAAATTTGAAAAAGATAAATCGAAACTATTTTCAGCATTGTTGTGTGGCATTATTAAAACAGAATAATTGACTTTACGATTCCTTGATGCTTTGCATTAAAACAGCTATTCAGATGTCCGGTGGCTATTTTATACGTCAAGTAGTGACCACTAGCAATCAGTTTTAACTAAAGATATATATGAGACGCTTCATTTGCACATCAGTGTATTTTGAAGTAAATATGCTTTGTTCAAGAAAGAAGTAATTAAATTGCAAATATTGAAAGCTGTGAACAACGCATAAACACGCATTACTAGGTCTTTACTAAGCTATTCTTCCATTAGAATTTGAGGCTAAATTAAACATTCAAACTGTCGAAAATGTTTAAAATGTGTTTGTGTTATTTTAGAGGCAATGTGCTAATGAACTTTAAATTCGATATTGGGCGCTGTATGATGTAAGAGTCATGTAAGTCCTTATATACAGTGTTGAGGTACAAAAAGTAGGCAACCCTGAACAGTGCACACAATCACAATTGTTTATGAAAGATTTTAATATCAAATGTTCACATTTAGCTAAACATGATTATAGCCTAGTCAGTGATGATGATAGGCATAACAGTTTAAGTGATTTGCATGATACAATAAATAATTGCAAATACAAAATTGTGACTTGTTATAAAAAAAAACGAACCTTGTAATAATTGACGCACAAACGCACACTCTTATGGCTCGTCTTGTTCGGACGACAACATGTTCCGTTCAGGAAATCCTAATTTCAAAACCTTGACACCATAAACCAACACAATGCTTTTCTATACACTAATCTTAACCCTACATTATCTGTCCCTTACCATACTGCTAACCTAACGCCTAAGCCCCAATCGAACTCCAATATGGAACTAGATGGGTTACAATTTCTGCTGAAATTGTGATGTGTGCCCTACTGTCGTAGTTGACTGTGTACTGATAGCAACTGCCAATGTTCAGTTATAAATACATCACGTGACATGATTGTTTTGTAAACCTGCCCAGCCACTATAGAACTTTTTTTTATATTTTTGTTAAACATATTTTGTTAAAATTTTTCCATGTACAACAATACCACTCAAGATAGTTTTTGGTGTGCTTATTTTAAATATACTAACATGAATGCAAAAACAAATAAAAAAGCAGTGAAAATCTGAGTACCTTATAAAACATTCACATATATAGCATTGGAGGTCTTTTATACATCATATTAATTTGGAATTTAGAACCTAGACAATTGCTTGTTACTTATTGGGGCACTACCAACACAATGTATTTTTTTCTCCAAATCTAACCAGTGATAGTTTTAAGTTCATTATATGTACAGGATATGCAAGTATTACGTACAATGAAAAGATTTCTGTAGCTGAGCTACCCAGAACAGTGCAGAGTTATTAATCATATATATGGATAAGAGTAATAAAAAGATAAGATGTTTGAGTAAAATCGACCCAGTGATGGAGCCTACACATACAAGATTAACTAGATAGCTAGCGCGCTAACATGCTAACGTTTGTTGTTTGAGTGTGAGCCTACACATGCAGGAGTAGCTAGCTAACATGCTAACATCAGTTGTTTGAGTGTGAGCCTGCACATACAGGAGTAGCTAGCGTGCTAACATGCTAACGTTAGTCGTTTGAGTGTGAGCCTAAACATACAGCTGGTGCTAACTGGAGTGCTAGCATTAGATGTTTTGAGTGTAAACTGCCCAAAGATATTGTCTACACATTCAACATACAGCAGCAGCAGTAGCTAGATAGTGTTTGTGGCTGTTGCCTGGAAACCATGTCTGTGTCAGTTGAATAGAGTCATGCATGGCCGTCTTCTACCAGCTATACTATCCAGTGTATGCGTCGCACAGTTTAATACTGAAAAATGGGAATCCTAAGAACCAGGCTGACATTTTAATGTATAATATATATCTGTAACCTCAGAAATGTAGGCGCTATCACAATTTACAAACGACCAAAAAAACACTAACTAGCAAGTCGATTTCTAGAGTGCAGATTCAAACTACTTCAATGGCTGTCTATGGGGAGGCGCTAGTTGGAAACAAAAGGGCGTAACATAATAACTATTTATGTTATGGCTAATATGTGGACATTGTTAGTGACAGCACAAATAGCTAAACATTTTGATATGCCATTTGTGGTTGTAGACTTGAAACTGTAGCAGCAGCAGCCGTTTACAAATGTTCTCAACATTTTCAGCTAGAGGAGCTCTCACACTCTATTTCTGAAAGTTCTAACCATGCATTTCAATGAGAATAAATTTGCGACAATATCGTTAATATTTCATAAACTACAGAACGGAAACTTCTACAAAACAATAGCAACAAAATAGCTTTCGGGACGCACATGTTGACACCTTTTTGTCCATCTAGTGCAAAAACTGGAAGGAGATTTTACACTGGATGAAAATAACCAATTTTAGTCTGCAATATATATTTTTAAAGTCTGGTGAAATCTCATTCCAATTGGGGAGACCGTACAAAAATGCTATAATCACATGCTATAAGGCATGTGTGTGACATTCCACTCAGGTGAGTTTGCCATCTCTCTCTATAATCACATGCTATAATCCCATGCTATATAAGGCAGGTGTGTGACGTTCCACTCAGGTTTGTTTGCCATCTCATAATCACATGCTACAATCCCATACTATAATCCTATGCTATAATCCCATGCTATAAGGCAGGTATGTGACTTTCCACTCAGGTTTGTTTGCCATCTCATAATCACATGCTATAATCACATGTTCTAATCACATGCTAAAAATCCCATGCTATAATCACATGATATTATCATGATGCTATAATAACATGCTATTATCAGATGCTAAATCACATGCTATAAGGCAGGTGTGTGACGTATCACTCAGGTGTGCTTGCCATCTCTCTGTTCAGCCACGCAACATCACCACAGCTACTGAAAACATGGCTGCTTCAGTACGGGTGAGGAGGACGTGGACTTGTAGAAATACCTCAGTGAAACCCTGGCTCCTGCTGTTGGCAGGGATTGTTGTTCTGGGCGACGTAAATAACGGGGTCACGGCAGCTCCGGAACCGGGACAGTGGACTATTACAGTTGTCAATGTAAGTATTTTGTTAAGAGATTCAACCCGGCTAACTTGCTAGTAGCACTCAAGCTAAATTGCGTTGAACCCGGCTAGCTAGTTGGAGGAACAACAACAGTACTGTTCATTCAACCTACCCAACCTCCTATAATAGGAGTCCTAATAGCCAGCTAGCATGGACTGGGTTGGCTTTGGGTTTGGTTCTGTATTCATATATAAATAGCTAATTATGAATGTTTACTAATGTGAATAAAGTTAATGCTTTATTATAAGGCTATGTAGCAGGACACTGTACTAGTTGGTTTTGAATGCAACCTGGATAAATTAGCTACATACATGAATGCTATGAAAGAGAGAAGCCCCATTGGGAAGTCCACTGTAATCAAAAAACATACGCGTATTTATACCAATGTAGTTAAGTCATAGTTACATTAGCAAACTGAGTTGTAGGTCATGCCATAGGTTTATTTAGTAGACACGTTTATCCAAGAAAATTAAGTTGAAAGGAAATGTTGAGGTTCGCATAAAGTGTTACATGCTAACTACTATAACATCTAGGTCACTATGTAAATACAGATGGGCTGCGTCCCAATACCTAGTCTCCATTTCCCTGACTGTAATGCGCACCTGTTCAGTACATTAACTACTTCGTTTAACTCGAAAAACATTGATAAGGTGAATGCATTGGACGGAAGGGAACAAGTTCACACTGGATTGGAAATAGAGAGCCTTTTTGGGACTCTGACTCAATTTTCCATAGTCGTCAGGTGTCTGTACATATCCCATTTCAGAGTAATGTGAGAGTATCAATAAGGGTGACCAGGGCCTTTAAAGAATCTGAGTAGGACCCAGTGCTGATGTAGAAGCAGGTGCCAGCTGACCATGTAGTCTGAAGTGGGACATGAAAAGAAAAGATGATTCCTATATCATGGGTGGGCATAAAAGTATGTTTTTTCCACAATGAATTTGTGGAAAACAGTAAGTTATTAAACTATAGATATGTCTGTCATAAATTCTGCATTCAGTTAATGTAGTTGTAGATGTTTTTGTGTGCAGGGATGTTTTTCAACTGCCCAAAAACGTATTGAATTTCATTTTACATTCAAACCGTCTGTTTTATCTTGTCCTAATTATCAGCTTGAATTAGGGCTGAACGATATTCGGTTTTAACACCGACATCGCGATGTGCGCATGCGCGATAGTCACACCGTCGGAACATGCGATGTGAAGAAGGGTAGCACCCATAAATGTATTAAGAGAACTGAATACAGTGTTCTGAGGGAAGCCCTGTACATTCCAATGCGAGTGCTCAAAAAGCCAGCATGGAGCTTGGATCTTCCGCGTTGACTGGCCCATGACGTCATGATGGACATGCGCACTAGCAATAATTTGTTTGTGTTGTCGTAGCAACCGATAGCAACATGCGCGGTCCGGATCTTCTCTCTGGTGTCTCTTAAATCCACGGTCACGTAGCGAACTCATGAACTCACCGTTTCATTGTCTAAAATATTCACTAAACGATATGTTTTCGTTGTTCCTGATCGTTTACATGCGTAGCTAAATAAACGATGGATGTATTTACACAACCAAGGAGTCGGGAGATGTAATTATTATGTATAATAATTATTATTTTATACATAAACGGCTACAAAATGAGGATGTTGACCATAAACAGGTACTTTGTCTGGAGTGTTATAAAGTTGTGCCCTCAAAACAAGGAAACACCAATTTGTCTTGACTTAAAACGGCACCACAACGTAAAAATAACGTTTTATATCGCTAAAGATATGTTGCCATTAAACACTATCACCAAAAAGGGATTTAAGAAAATGATCCGAACGCTTGACACGCCGTATGTTATACCATCCCGCACAAATTAGAGCTGTATGGAAAATGCCAATCTCAGATTGAAGCAGAGCTGTCACATGTGGAATACTATGCAGCTACAACAGACTTATGGTCCAGCAGGACAACAGAGCCCTACATGAGTCTGACGGAACGGTCTGATGGAATGGTAATTATTGACTTCAGCCTGGATTGATGGCTCGCAATATCGCAATATATATCGTTGGGGGAAAAAATATCGCAATGTAATTTTTTTCCAATATCGTGCAGCCCTAGCTTGAATACACATGCAGGCCCACCAGGATGCAGACTATGAGTCAAAGCTAACCACACTCTCTCACTATTGCCTATGTCAACAATGTTTCTTCCTCTTTAGACCTCAAGACCTTTGCTTTTGAGGAAATCCATGTATAAAGACACCGACATTAAATTAAAAGGTATTTTGATGTCTCACCAGTTTACTACTGCACCTAAGATATGTATCTAGTGTACCTAAAGTTAGTTTTACAGATTTCATTGGCGCCATAGTTTGGATCCGTCAGCTGTTTGCAAGAGCTATACAATATGTAGATACCCATCACTCTGGATCATACAGGGTTTAAATAGATACCCAACACTCTGGATCATACAGGGTTTGTGTAGATACCCAACACTCTGGATCATACAGGGTTTGTGTAGATACCCAACACTCTGGATCATACAGGGTTTGTGTTACCCAGCACTCTGGAGATACCCAACACTCTGGATCATACAGGGTTTGTGTAGATACCCATCACTCTGGATCATACAGGGTTTGTGTAGATACCCAACACTCTGGATCATACAGGGTTTGTGTAGATACCCAACACTCTGGATCATACAGGGTTTGTGATAGACTCTGGACCCCCAGCACTCTGGATCATACAGGGTTTGTGTAGATACCCAACACTCTGGATCATACAGGGTTTGTGTAGATACCCAACACTCTGGATCATACAGGGTTTGTGTAGATACCCAACACTCTGGATCATACAGGGTTTGTGTAGATACCCAACACTCTGGATCATACAGGGTTTGTGTAGATACCCATCACTCTGGATCATACAGGGTTTGTGTAGATACCCAACACTCTGGATCATACAGGGTTTGTGTAGATACCCAGCACTCTGGATCATACAGGGTTTGTGTAGATACCCAGCACTCTGGATCATACAGGGTTTGTGTAGATACCCAGCACTCTGGATCATACAGGGTTTGTGTAGATACCCAGCACTCTGGATCATACAGGGTTTGTGTAGATACCCAGCACTCTGGATCATACAGGGTTTGTGTAGATACCCAGCACTCTGGATCATACAGGGTTTGTGAAAGCGTCCAAATATTTATCTCAGTTGTTAACATATTTGCTTGTCATTTAGTGGTGTCCTTTGGCTGTCCAGAAGAGGTGACATTTACCATTCAATGGTACTTGAAATACTACCCCTGTCACAATGAATTCAATAACATTGAGGTAAGTACATGTGCTAAACTAATTCTAAATTGTATTCAGTAACATGTAATCATTTAATTGTGAAGCCAGCTGTTACATTTGTTTTTTATTTTTCAGTCAGTATTTTGAAGTCATGAAGTATCACATTTTCACAGTTAGAAAGGTCTACATTTTTTAGTTATGCCCTGTTAGGAGTTATTTTTGCCTCTACTCAATTGCTATTACAGTAAATATCTTGTGTGTTAAATTAATTGTGAATATAAACCCGACACTGGATAGGAAATGTATGAGAGGACACCACTGAGCAGAGGACAGAGCTTGGATCCTAACCCACTGGGTCCAGGAGAAAGCATCGAACACAAACATAAACCAATGTTCTGCAATAAAGACCTGCATTCCTTCCCAATGCTTAATGTAGGTTTTTAATTCTTACGTACTTTGGATTACTGGATTTTTCCTGCCTTGTTACTAAAATGATTAAAGCACCAGTTTATTTTGGTATCGTTCGGTACTTTGAAAAATATATTATTGAGAATAAGTTCTGTATGCGTTACTGATAAATCGTCTATGTGACAACTTTGTTTCAGAAAGCCAAGGCGGAAGCTCGGTCGGTTGTACTGCCCAATGAAGCGATGGCACCGGTGAGACTTTGGGATGTTGTCCTAGAATGGCTGGGATGTCTCACTTTTCCCCTGACATTCTCGGACGTTCAAATGTGTTGATATAAATTTGAAAGCATATGTTGGTTCAATCCTACCCAGGTCTCGGATGAAAACTACACCAAGTGGACGATGGAGGAGTATGACCGAGGCAGCAATATTAGGAACGCAAGTGTGTCGCTTAAAGACGACGTCATCGCCACCACATGGAAGGATGGCCCATATCTGCTGGTGGTGGTGATTAAATCAGACAAACAGGAGGCCAACTGGAATCTAACTGGTGGGTTCGTGAACCACAATACAGCTCTACTGGGGTTTGGTCCATTAGGCACTAGCCAAAAAATGGGGAGGATTTAAATAATGATATTTAATATTTCTACAACATCTTTATATTTTTCAGTCAACGTTGTGATGAAAGGGAGTCATGGTTTCATCTCAATCACTGAATGGCCTCTAATGACTGTGAGGATACATTATATTTATTGTTTTTCAGTTGGCAGTGACTTAACTAAGTGACTTAACTAGTAACCAACTGTCAGGTTACATTTGCACCATAACTGACTTCAAAATGTCAATATTAAGCCAAGTGCCTAACACCTGTTTTATCCATTTCCCCCAGTTTTACATGCTGATGTGTATTGTCTACATCCTGTATGCCTTGCTTTGGTTCATGTGGGCTGCCTGCTACTGGAAGGACCTGCTGAGAATTCAGTTTTGGATAGCTGGAGTTATCTTCTTGGGGATGGTGGAGAAAGCAGTGTTCTGTGCCGAGTATGAGAACACAAACATGGTCGGAGCAGCCTGTGAGTTAACCCTGCACACCTCACACACACCTCACCCCTCACACACATCACCACCTCACCCCTCACACACATTGATTCAGGCAAATATAACACCTAAGCAATATATTTTACAAATGAAAAAAATATGAATTTGGTGAACCAAAAATCTCTAATTTAGATTTTCACCAGTCTAATATCCATTTCTCCTGTTTCTTTACCCAAAGAAGTTTCTTCTTATTGATGTCTTTCAGTAGAGGTTTCTTTTGGTCAAATATTGACTGCCTTAGTTAGTATCCAATAAGGATTCAAAAAGTATTTAATCAACCAAACATTTGGCTTTTATCATCCCAGACATTTTATTTTCTGATGTTGAGGATTGATAGGTAGAAGAAGAATATTGATAATAGAGCTTCCACTGTATTGCTATTATTTTTCTGATAAATTATTTAATGGGATAAGCAGCGGAGAAGTAACAGAAAGGGTTATCATTCTGAGCTATAATTAGTGTTGTTATTTATGTTTTCAGCTCCAGGCCTGCTGATCTTTGCCGAACTGATCTCTGCCCTAAAAAGAACCCTGGCGCGGCTGCTTGTCATCATTGTTAGCTTGGGATATGGCATAGTTAAGTAAGTAATATTAATATGCACAAATGACTAGTCCACATGCAGTGTAGTCCTTTTAATTAATTGTTTATTGTCTCCGTCAGGCCTCGTCTGGGTACAGTGATGCATCGAGTGGTGGGGCTTGGTGTTCTGTACTTTGCTTTTGCTGCTATCGAAGGTGTTCTTAGGATAACTGGCGTAAGTACCATT
Organism: Dallia pectoralis; assembly: GCA_029465975.1. Lineage (NCBI taxonomy): Eukaryota > Metazoa > Chordata > Actinopteri > Esociformes > Umbridae > Dallia > Dallia pectoralis. Next base: position 8,386,381 of record CM055764.1, on the reverse strand, counting down.
CATGATGCTACAGGGTTTCTTTTAGAATGTTAAAGTTCTTTCTGGGTGTTTTTTTTTCAATTGTATTTATTTTTTAAGTTGTAGGGAATAATTTCAAACATTCTTTTTATTTTCCTTAAGCGCCGTGACAATGGCCCGGCCCTCATAACTGCCATTGTTTTAGCTGTGTTGGATTCCTCTATTGTCTGGTTCATATCCTTGCTAAATTATTTATCCTGAGCACCTATAGGTCTGTAGAGACACTAGTTATGCATGTCTCTCAGCGATGTCTGTGTTGGTTGTTGCCTTATTATTTATCTTTTTTTCTCGTTTGATAGTACTACATCATGTTTTCTTTGAGTACCGCTCTGTTTAAAGTTTCAGTTATTTTTCTATATCCTGGTTTTCTCTCACTCGATTCCATTCTTTATTTCTCTGTATTATCTATTCCTTCCTCCTTCAGGCAAAGGACTCTGACCTAGCTCTGTTGGCCAACATTCCTCTGGCACTGCTTGACTCCTCTCTCTGCTGGTGGATATCCTATGGTGTTCCTCAGGTTCTCTTTGGGCCTCCTCTGGTCCTCCTGGGGGCTCCTCTGGTTCTTCTGGGTGCTCCTCCGTACTTCCCTGGGCTTTAGGCACCACTACGTCCTATATCACTTCTAATTGCATGCCAACCCAGTAGCTAATTGCTTCTTCTGCTCAAAGCTAGTATATTTTAGAAATTGTGACAAGCGATGCATTGATAATACTGATATTTCATGGTATTTTACTAGCTGGCAAACCTGGAAGGCTATGGTGGAAAGGCAACTAGCCAGGCCCTGCCATTAGCCCCTATCCCATTTGGGACCTAATTTCTGCTGTTATCACAAATTAACCAAATAACTACAAATCAGAGGAAAAATTATCAGATCTTGCATGTTGTTTTCCTTCCTAAATTGGTTATATGTTGTAGTAACTTAATGATTTAGTCTAATACATGTGTTACAGGTATTGGACTAAATCGTTACCGTACATAGTTTTTCTAGTGTTATTGTCTGATATCTAGCCAATATGTTGTTCCCTTGACTGCTTCATAACATATTTGTGAGCCTGGCTCAAACCATAAAGACACTGAAACTGAGGAGGAACCCAGTTAAGCTGTCTCTCTATAGACACTTCACCAACACACTCATCTTTGCGATCTTAGGTGAGTACATTGTCTGATTGATGTGTATCCGGAAATATAGTATTCATATAATTGTTCTCTAATTTCTGTTTTAACATATAATAACTGAATGAAATTGTGTACATAGGCACATAGGTTTCCTCCATTGTTTTTCAGAAATATTTTGTATTCTAATTTCACTGTAGTTTCTGTAAAAACTGTTTGGATTGTGTTCCTCTACATTTAGCTTCAATCATTTTTATGGTGTGGACAACAAAGAAATTCAGACTAACAGAGTGTCAATCTGTGAGTATATATTTGGTTTATAGCAAATGGGCAATTTTGTCATCACTAAGGTTTCTGAGCACTGTGCAATTTCTGAGGTTTGATAATTTTTTTCTCAGGTAGTGTATTGATCAGTATCAGTATTGTATCCGTATAACACTGTGTCGTTCTGTTTTACAGGACTGGATGGAGCTCTGGGTAGATGATGCCTTCTGGAGATTCCTGTTTTCCATCATACTGTTAGTTATTATGTTCTTATGGAGACCATCTGCTAACAACCAGAGGTACTTTAACATTTTATTATGTAGTGGGTGTGTAATACAAGCTGAGGTAATGGTCCGTCTGTGGCCTGTGTTATTAACATGTTATTATGTAGTGTGTAATACAACCTGAGGTAATGGTCCGTCTGTGGCCTGTGTTATTAACATGTTATTATGTAGTGTGTAATACAACCTGAGGTAATGGTCCGTCTGTGGCCTGTGTTATTAACATGTTATTATGTAGTGTGTAATACAACCTGAGGTAATGGTCCGTCTGTGGCCTGTGTTATTAACATGTTATTATGTAGTGTGTAATACAACCTGAGGTAATGATAATTTTGTATTGTTCTTAGTATGCAGGAGTTCGATATACTTTTTTTTACAGTAATCCTGTGTCTTGGCTATGTTAATATCCCCATGGCAATATCTTGACTTATCAAAAACCTTGGAAAAGTAAGAAAGTATTTTGAAAAAAATCCTAATTAAAAAACACGTTGTAACTGGTAATTCTGTTGTGACTTATTATCAGGTATGCTTTCACTCCTCTGATGGATGACTCTGATGATGAGGACATTGAGGAGTTCCTGGTGTCAGCTAATATAGGTATGATACCTGTATTTATTCTTTTACTTCTATAATGGTCATCTGTGTTTGAAGTTTAAGCTCAATATTGTTCTGTACGTTTACAGCTGATGGCATAAAGCTGAGAGCGACCAACTCCAAGATGGAGAGTAACGGCTCAGCCAAGCCTTCAGGACCCAACCTGGTTAGTAACTAAACATCTGTTGAACTTACTGCTTTATTTATCCATGCTTGGTCAATTATTAACAACCAAGTGACTTGGCCAAGTCGCTCTCAACGAAATGTCCTCCAATTCTAAAGTTTGCATTACAAGACGGTTGACTATTTGTTTTTATGAACATGATGACTTGACACTTTTCCAACTCGAATGCAGGCATGAAAACTACATTCAATGGCTAAAGAAATGTTACATGCTAAACAGTGTTCTACTGTGTGTCAATGTTTTGGAATTCCGAGTTTATATTTTAATCTACACCACTGGTTGTGAAACTGGGTGTGGTGACAACTGGCAAGTGGTGCTCTGGAGAATCGTCCCTTATTATATCAAGTTATTGGCTTTTACTTTTGTAAATGTTTTTTTTATTATTTATTTGTCAAAATGAATCAGTTTGACTGATTTGGTGCAGTTTGCCTAAAGCAATACTGAACATGAGTTGTGCAAACTGTCTTGTTTTTCCAAGAACAAAAATCCCTCTGGGTGCCATTGGTCTAGTAATGTTTGGGAACCACTGATCTAAATTTGATAATATAAATATTTTTTTGTATAATTGTTCAGGCAATTTGCATATTAGAAATGTCATAAATCTGAAAAGTTTTCACCACCATTTTAATACAACAGCACCGGGTTGATTGAATTCCATCTCTGTAAAATGGTGGTGATTTAGATCAGGGGTTCTTAACCTTTTTGATGTCGGGGCCCAAATTTTACAGTACAAAGTGACCCAGGGCCCATTCAAATATTAGCACTGTATTGGTTTATTGATCTCACCCTGGGTTTGATTTGTACTCAATAACTAAACGAAATCCACCTGCAGTTTAACAGTTTATTTATGTATGTAAACCTGCACATACAACAATTCATGGAACAAATCAATCTGCAGGAATAGATTTTAAGGCTCAAGTCAGGCATATTAACACAAAAATTAGTTCGATTTGACAAATCGTACTTTAAGTGTGTGTGTTAAAATAGTCTGCATCCCATTGAAGATAATGAGGTTTGCTTTACCCACAAACTAATATATTCCCTATTCTCTGTTCTGTCTCAACTCTTTCTCTCTTATATATCTCCATCCCTTTCGATCTGTTTTCTGCACGATTCAAGTAAAATCATCTGAACATGTTATGCTCACAGGACCAACAAACACCGTGTTTTGTTTCATAATGCCGTTTGACATTTCCACTCTTCACAACTCCAACGGTCTCGTTAGAAATCAAACAGAATGGCTTCGTGCTGGATTGGGCAAAATGAACAATCTGTCCAATCATCTTTAAAAACTCTATTTTCTCATCAACTTTTCTTTTCCTGGACAATGACATCCTCCACACCCATTCAAACGCTTACTGCGGTGAAGTGTCGCGGCTCGCGCCCGATTACTTCAAAAGTATACACTTACTGGATGTCATGGCAACTGAATCACGGAGGACAACTTTAAATATATCGCCTTCGCTTTTATTTCAGCACATCTCCAAAGAGTCATAAACACTAGACAAATGATTTTGACAGGCAAGCGTTTATCAAAGTAGGAAATCCATACTTTTAATTTCTTACACATAATTAACAACTGCTGTTGAAATACGAAATGGAGGCAGTTCCGGATTGAATTCCCTCCGGGTCGGGACCGGAGTCCGGACTTTGAGAAGTGCTGGTGTATTGTAACGTAATTCGCTGTCATGGATAACAGTGGTCATTCTTTTAGAAACGCTGTAATTCCATATTATAAGTTTTCGGAAACACTATATCCAAAATCCATAATTATTTTCCAAAAATGTATGGTTTGTCTTTTAATTCGCCTTTGGCTAATTGACCAATCACAGCACAGCCAAGAATGAGCTCGGGCAGAGGAGTTTTTCACAGCGCTCCATTGACTTTAAAATGGGGCGTCTCATATTTCTGGTCTCGGCAGGCTATTACCGTCGTAGTTTTATCAAAAATATAGTTAAACGTTGTTATACTTGCGTAGTCAGTTTGCTTTGTAATAACGATTATATAAGTGAATAGAGACCTACCCAGCTTTGCATGAACAGTGTTGCTCCTTGATATTGTTAGTCCCAGCCTCCATCTCGATTAATAGGATATGCGGTGGTTATTTTTTTCACTGTGACCGGTATGCGTTTACCTCTTTGGATGCCTTGTTTCACCTGTATGTCTTGAATATAGCCTTCAAACGCATATTGCAGCCCCGCTTGCCTACTTCTACCGGACACTTTATTTGCTGTTTAATAAAAGTTTGATACAATTTCAGCAGGAAGAGCTGTCACAGCATAATGTTGATACCAAACCAGAGCCCATATGAAGTTGTCGGACGTAGCAACAGTAACTAAGGGGGGCGGGGCTTAGCCAAAGTGATAACTTGTTTGGTCCCGCCGCCCACAGGTGAAAAACATATATTTTTTGGCGGCCCTCCAGGGGGCGCTCGCGGCCCAAGTGTGAACCTGTTTGCGTCCAGAGAGACGTCACACTGTCCTCTGTGGTTTTCGCTGACTCATCCAGCCCCACTGGGGCTGGATGCCATGGTGTAGGCATGGCCGAGGTCACGCCTGTACGCTTTCCCCCCGGTTGCTCTGCTCCCAGGAGTTCTGGAGAGGATCCGTCAGGAGCGGGTCAGTACTGCTCGTAGCACCGTACTGGCCAGCCTGAGTATGGTTTGCGGACCTAATATCTCTCCTCGTCGGCTCTCCTCTGGAGATTCCGATCAGGAGGGACCTGCTTTCCCAGGCGCATGGGGTCATCCTTCACCCCCGCCCGGAGCTGTGGAAACTATGGGCCTGGCCTCTGAGGGGGCCCGCCTCTTAGATTCAGTTCTCTCGACTGAGGTCGTTGAGACCATCCTTCACTCCAGAGCTCCAGCCACAAGGAAGGCGTATGCCGCCAGGTGGAAACTGTTCACCTCGTGGTGTAGAGAACGGCAGGTGGACCCAGTTAACTGCCCAGTGTTTGCAGTACTGGAGTTCCTGCAGCAACGCTTCTCTACAGGTCTATCCCCATCCACACTGAAGGTGTATGTGGCGGCTTTGTCCGCATGCCATGTCCCTCTAAATGGGGTTTCTCTGGGGAGACACCCACTGGTATCACGCTTCCTTCGTGGCGCCCGGAGGCTGAGGCCAGCTGCCGGCATGAGGGTGCCATCCTGGGACCTGGCCATTGTACTAGAAGGCCTCTCCCGTGCTCCGTTTGAGCCCATTGAGGAGGTCCCTGACAAGTTCGTGACCCTCAAGACGGTCTTCTTACTTGCCATCTCTTCACTGAAGAGGGTTGGTGATATGCAAGCGCTGTCGGTGGCGCCCTCTTGCTTGGACTTCTCACCCGGGATGGTCAAGGCGTTTCTACTACCTTCACCCGGGTATGTCCCCAAGGTCCCAACTAACATCGTTGGGCCTATTGTGCTGCAAGCCTTCTGCCCTCCTCCTTTTTTGACGTCGGACCAGAAGAAGCATAACCTCCTCTGCCCGGTGAGGGCCTTAGACGCCTACGTCCACAGAACTGCCCTGTGGAGGCTGTCCGAACAGTTGTTTGTGTGCTTTGGACCACCCAAGAGAGGGGGTCCTGTGTCTAAGCAGAGGATGAGCAAGTGGGTGGTTGAGGCCATCTCACTTGCTTACGAGTCGGCTGGTCAGCCTTCACCCTTGGCTGTTCGAGCCCACTCGACCAGGAGTATGGCGGCTTCAAAAGCCCTTTTGTCAGGTAAAGTGTCTCTACATGACGTCTGTGTTGCGGCAGGCTGGTCCTCACCGCACACGTTCGTGAGATTTTACCAGCTTGACTTTAGCTCCACGCCAGGGGCGCAGGTGCTTTCGTCCGAATGTGCGCTCTGACTTCACATGGCGGACACTTGCTCGTATGGCGTGGGGAGTGGCGTTCCCATAGCGTTTTCACGCAGCTCGAAGTTCCCTGATAGGGAACGTCTCCGGTTACGTATGTAACCTTAGTTCCCTGAGGGGAACGAGACGCTGCGTGTCTGTGCCATACTCCCAGCATGCCCTTGGCACTTGCTTCAGCCCATCAGAAACTGAAGGTGCCGGTAATTAGGGGTGATTTTATGACTTCCTGGTCGCGACGTCACCCGTCTGTGACATTCCGTCACGCCATTGGACTGATTACACATGTGCTTCATGACGCACTCACGCAGAGCGTTCCCATAGCGTTTTCACGCAGCTCGAAGTTCCCTGATAGGGAACTGCATAACAAAAGCTCAAGCATTAGTGCTGCACTGGGGTGGGGGGACCAATCAGGTGATAGTTCAATATCGCTTTTATAGCACATTTTTCCTATGTCGGAGGCTATGAATATTCCATTAGCCCCACTAAGATGTTAATTAACAGACTGAGGGTCAATGGCACTGCCAATACCCTGCAAAAAGAAAAGAAATGCAGGCTGTTTTGCAATCTGTTTTTAATTATCCAGCAATTTATTCCTGCCAATTAACTGCTTGGCTTTTGGATATGAGCAAATCTGGTTTGTTTGGGAAGAGCCAATTGCGTTAAGTTAAATTTGCAAAGATTTTTTGTGACTACCTTTATTATCTTTTCTGTCACTAATGAGATTTATTTCAGTTCCTTGGGGGTACAGATTGCTGCGTGTAGTTGTACTTTCCACAAGGGCACTTCTTTAGGTTGGTGTGAGGGTATACTTTAGGTGCACTTTGTGCCAGTATAGATTCAGTTGATGCCACGGTTGAAGAATGATTGATAACCACTGGCCTAGTAAAGAACATTTTAACAACAGGGGGCAGTGTACTCATTCCTTTGTGGTTTTGTTTCATTCATCTTTCCCACCTATCCAGGATGAAGACTTGAAGTGGGTGGAAGAGAACATACCTGCCTCTCTAACGGACGTGTAAGCATATCTTAGCAATTGTGTATCAATGTGCAAACGTGTGTTTGAAGTGAATTACCGTTCTGTTGTGATTATAAAGGCAAATATTTTGCTTTTTATTCTAGAGCACTGCCTGTCCTTCTGGATTCTGATGAGGTGTGTACACATTACAACTTTGGATAGTTTATTTATTTTTAACTTTACCATGCTTTTCCTTAAATCATATTTAACTCAGGTGGCAGTATTTATTGCACTGTGATATTGGAGCAAATGCATATTCTTTTTGTGTTCTTTTGCTAGGAAATCATGAACACAAAATATGAAATGTCCAAAATGGAGTAACAAATGGAAGTTTTCTGCAAACAGTGGATGTGTATCAAACTGGTTTCTTCTGAGGTATTATGTTGAGGTGAAGACTCAAACCTTTAATCGATACTGGGACAAACTCACTTCTTCTGACGGGCAGTCAGCTGTGTCTGCATCATTGTTCAACACACGTAAGAAAACTGAATGGAACCACCTGATCTTGTCCGATTAGCAATGCTAGTTTAAGTTTCCGTACTTTACTTTTATTTTAAAAGCCGTGATGATTCTTTCACGTTTCGTATTATTATAGCCATCGTACTGTTTCTTAGAGACCGAAGAGGCCTTTATATTATTTTAATACCAATTGGATACACACTATGTAATATGCCTTCTAGAATCTGTATTAATATTTAATATCCATTTGATGCTCCATAGGTTTCTAAACAAAACACTGTGCGGTTGTGTGCATGTGTGTGTCCCCAATAAGGACAACGTCAATATCTGGCCTCTGTGTTAGTCAGGATTAGACTTACAAGTGGGGTTACTTTCAGGTTTCAGCATTATGGTTTAGTTTTAAGGTTAGACTCCGCAACGATTCATCAGCTATTTTAGGTTATTGAAGTTCAGGTTAGGAACATGGATTTGGAATGTGGCTCTGGATGGGAGCTATTGTAATGTAACTCAATTCTATCTTGAACATTTCCAACATCTTCCTCACAGCTGGGACTAGGTCTGGTCCCACAGTATAATGGCCTTAGGTGTTGGCATACTAGCACAGCTGGGACTAGGCCTGGTCCCACATTATAATGGTCATATGTGTTGGCATACTAGCACAGCTGGGACTAGGCCTGGTCCCACATTATAATGGTCATATGTGTTGGCATACTAGCACAGCTGGGACTAGGCCTGGTCCCACATTATAATGGCCATATGTGTTGCCATACTAGCACAGCTGGGACTAGGTCTGGTCCCACATTATAATGGCCTTAGGTGTTGGCATACTAGCACAGCTGGGACTAGGCCTGGTCCCACATTATAATGGTCATATGTGTTGGCATACTAGCACAGCTGGGACTAGGTCTGGTCGTTGACTAGATGCATGTTTTTAATATGAGAGCAGGGGGAATCTTTAGCTTGATTCCATATCTGCAACAACAGTGTTTTACAAAGACTTTGGACGGCATTACAAACCGGGGGCAATGATGTGACAAATGTTAACACTGGTGAAACCATGATGTCCTGGTTTCCTCCCGTTAGCCCTTATGGATATTTGCTGTCCAAAATGCGTTTCAGTAGAAAGATATGAAGGAAATGTTATTGTCTGTTATGTTTATTTCGTCTCTGCAATACTTTAAATATTTAAAGTTTTTTAAAGGTAAACCAGATATAACAGCCTTTTTTACAATTCATATATTTACAAGTGTTTATTTATTTTGTCATTAGAAAGAGGGTGCTATTCCAGTCCTGTCCTATTTTAAGAATGGTTCAAACACATACATGTGTTTCTGTGAAGGCAACAGGTACTGGCACCGTTCAGATGGTCTTATGTGTATGTTAGTCTTCAGTTTCTTATTACTGTTCATGAGACAACAGAAACATGGAGGTGTTTGTCTCATGTGGACAGACATTCCTGATCTTAAACGGATTCGTTTTAGGGATGTGGTCTATGTTGTTGTGCCATCATCACAAGGTTAGAAAGTTCACTAACCACCTCAGTACCAAGACCTGGTCCAAAACCTACTTCTATTCTCTTTCTCCCTTCTGATGTTTTACCTACTGACCAAGTCCTCTCAAAACTTCACAGGTTCATGGCGCATAAGGTAGGGGAATTGAACCCTACTCTATGTTCAGCTTGTATAAATTCACATTTAGATATTTCATTCTTTTCCCAGCTGTCTGTCCATGAGAGTTGATTTGGTCCACAGAAAATGTTGGTTTTGACTGACTAGTCCTGTTTGTTTTTTATTCACCTGGTGACTAGATATTAATCGCCTTGTACATGTATTTTTGAAGGGTTTATGTCTCCAGAAGCCTGCTTTCTTTTAATTCCAATGTATTTCTTAAGTTTCCCACTATTCTAGATAGTGTGCTACTTTGACCCCCTAGGTCAGGAGTAGTGCACTATGGGAATGGTGATTCATTTAATTGGGACCTGGATCAATTGTCTTTTTTTTTTGGTTTGACGTGAAACCGGGATAGGGCACTCCGGCAAGGGGGTCAGACTCCATCTAACACACCTGAATTCAACCAAATGAGGAGGCCCCTCTATTACTAACGCAGTTTAGGTGTAACCAGGTTGGTCAGTCATGGGGGCGGGGCCCCGCAGGTCTGGAGTGGCCAATCCCTGGGTAGCAACGGCATGCTAGTGTGTAAAATCTGTATTTATGATTTTTGTTGAACGTCTGTATTCTCCAATTATCTGATTTCATTATGGTCGTTTATTTAATTGTAAATAATAAAAAAAAAAAATTATTTTACCAATATGTTTTTGTATGTTTTGAGGTCACAGGGTAACTGCTATAACTACAGTTTGTTCTAATTCTTCAGTACAAGTCCCAGGTCTGATTTTCTTAGGAAGGTTTGCCGACAGTGGTTCTGACCCGCTGTGGTTCCTACAGTATACCACTGGTTGTGGTTACACCCCTACTGTTAAATCTAACAGTCTGATTTGGATTTAACTGCCCTGGCAGATTCCCCACCCAAGCATGTGTTCATATTGACTTTGGGTGATGTTCTCTAGTCTATTGAAATGAGATGGTGTTCTGTTCCGTTTGTACAGCTGTTTGTGGGATGTGGATGGCACAAAAGACATCTTAAAACTAGAAACTCGTGGAATAGTTCCATTTACCGTATTTACCATGAGGGGGAATGTAGGCCACTTTTCACAGGAGCATTGCCAAATCAATCTGTGGTCTTAGTAGCTCTCTTCAATAGTAGATGTGAGACACAAGGTATTGATTAGCAAACCGGGCTTTATTATTAAGTCTTAGATTTCTAATTAGCTACGTAATTTAACAGTAGACAATGTTTTAAGATGCTGCAGCTTATTGTATAGAACCAACAAAGTGTTCCCACACGACTTGCATTAACTACTGAGTTGCACTTGAATAAACCCGGTTTGTTTTACAGAGGCAAGGAGCCTACAGCTGTTAAGGCTGTAAAGAATGTCAAATACAGCAAGCTAGGGACCACGTCTCGTGAAATCTGTAACAGCCCCTCGCGTTTGTCATATCACACTGAAAGCTTGTTTTATCAATAACACGTTTTGAAAGACGCCTTTCTTGAAACGGGTGAAGTGAGGTAAATAAGTTGAATGACAGCATTGTTATAAACCTGTTTGCTCCAGTTTAGAGGCTTTGTAGTATATAGGGTTATGAAATTCTTGCGTAAAGCCGAGCCAAATTCCCTTGTTGACAAAAACAGGAGAACGGTAAGTTCTGAACAGGTTTTTGACTAACACGCCTGTCCTCAATGTCCTCGTGTATGGTAAGATATAGTATCAGAAATATAACAGAGCTCAATTATGAAACCGATCAATGGTTTGATAACTAACACCTTTTGGAATGAAAAATGTTCAATGGCCAACTAATATAGTTACCCTGTACATCCTGCACTTACTAAAAGTAAATGTCTCAGTCACCAAGTTTTCTGTATAACTGGTGTTGAGCATATTTCAAAATTGTACTTGAGTCTGTTACACAATAATCTGCAATTGGATTTTGTTTTCTAGTCATTAATGACACTGGTAATTCCTAAAGTCAACATGTACTTTGGCAATCGTTCCTTTCAGGTGGCAAAAACTCAAACTTGATGGATTACTTTCACCACTTACTCCTTAAACCGGATCACTACATGGATCTCTTGCCAGGTCCCATACACACACGTTTACATTGTATTTCTGTTGTTTTGCAGGTAAATAAAGAATGGCTAAACAAGGGTTTAACAAATCCTTTAGTGAATATATGACCTGCCAGGCGGGTAGCCTTCTCACTACTCAGACAAACTGTCAGCTGACAATGTATATGACTGTTGGCTTCAGAAAATAACTGAGAAATCTAGTGGGACGTGAGCTATTTCAGCAGGTTGATTTGGTTCATTTAGATACAACTACTCATTTGTTATGCTGCATCAAGAAACCAGCAAGGCTCTGGTGTCCAGCTAGGTAAGTGTAGACTTACCGAAGTGATGTCTAATGAAATATGTATAATATATTGTGATCAAGAGAGCACTACCTAGTGTGAACGAGGTGTTGTTTTCTGTTTATCCATGTACAATTCTAAAACAATGAATGACAAATGGTACTTTTTCAAATTCAAAGAACAATTTTCTTTTTTTGGGGGGGGGGTTTATTGCTCCCTGGTTTTCCCTTAGAAATGAACATTTGAACATCAAAGAAACATCTGTGTTTGGTTTTTCTGTTTTCACATGATACTGAATGATCCAATGACCGAACGGGACACTGACTGGACCCGTGAATATCCCACTGGAATTTGGTTGTGCTTTGACATGGTTGGAAGCACAGTTGATGAAAACATGGAATATGTGACAAAGGTCTGGTGGTCTTTCTAAGTAGATAGATAATATAGGTAATGGAAACCCATTAACCAGGACCTCCACTGATCAGATTGTGGCACGTTACACGTTAGCTTTGCTGCTGGTGATTTGGAGGTTTAGTAAGGGAAATAAAAAACAGCCTGTGGTCTCAGCAGTACCTGGAGACCAAACAAACACATCTCATCCGCAGTTCAAACCTCAGACATCATCCCGCAATGAAACCCGCCCTTTGCCAATCTCTCCCCTTTTATGAATAAAATAACCAGAACAAAAAAGCCTCCTGTTTTTCTCCCTACAGAAGTTGCCCACGGACACAAATCTCACTTCTTTTCCCTGTTTTTCGTGAAGGGACTCACCAACCGGGCCGGGAAAAGAAAGGCTTCATTGTTTCTCTTTCTGAATGACTTCCTGGTTTTCCATAGAATTCCATATTTATGTTATTTCAGGACACTTTGGCCACATGGGTACGAAAACAAAGAGATCGAGAGAAGCGGTTGTGCGTTGTCGTTTTACTGGATATTGAGTCGATGCCGGAGGAATCCGGGGAATTCAGTATACCGGGATAGTTAATTCATTTTTTGTGTAAATAAAAAGGAAATGGCGTGGTACTCAGGTGCTGAGTATTTGTGGGTAGCGTTCCATTTCAATCTGATCGTGTTCATTTACCTCTTTCGGTGTTCTGAAAAACGACAGGATTGCAGTCTGTTACCAAGTCACATCATGTGCTAAACACTTGCTCTGTTGCTCTAGGGCTTCACCTTAAGGCCTCCTCTCCAAGGAATGCACATGTCATTACTTTTAGGGGAAATGTTTTTTTTGTATGGACCCCAGCCACCATTCTTCTATCTGACTGACTCCAGCAATATCTCCCTGCCTGCCCTTCCACAAAACATGTGTTGTCAAACTGGCCAAAGCACACAGCTTCAGATTAGGAAAGTTACCAATAATTACAAATTCAAATGACAAATTCTTGAGTGTACATTGTTGAAGAGCATCTATAATAATGGGTTCTTGTCTTCTCGGTCTCTCCTTACTCCCCCACTCCTCTACCCTGGAAGCATGTGGTTCTTTTGATCTTCTTTATTGCAATTTAAACCCCGGGACAAGGGGAGATGGGAGTGGAGGAAAAAGAGAAAGAAAGATGGGACATATGGTCAACATATCTACTCGTTTTCTTTCTCTGATAAACATATTGGAAAAACTCTATGCATTATATTTCCTTAATTTCCTGATATTCTTTTGGTTCTAAGACTGATCAACTTTCACCTGCATTTGTGAAGGTACGGTCAAAGTACTTTCTCAAATACATGTTTCCTTCTTGTTTGTTTTAATAACAGCATTGCTGATTAGAGTACTGACCTCTTACTTACTGACAGGTTTCTGGAGATGATGATGGTATTCAAACACAATTTTTTCCACCATAATACGAGGGGTAAGACTCTTTGGGTCAGAATGCTTTTATAGCCTCACCGGAGTACAATAAGGATGACCCCGAACTTATAACACTACTGATGAATACCGCTGTTTTGTATTGAAGTCCAAATCAGGAAATTGTAGCGTTGGATTGTCTTTATTTCCTATATGGAGAAAAAGATACGGCATGTGCAATAGTATAAACTAATTAAAACATTAGACGTCTTATACATACATACATATACATATATATATACACACACTTTATTGGCAAGACAGCCAAATCACTAATAATATACTGAATATGATCAAATCCAAGAGCTGCATTATTGCTTCTATTGCATATAACAAAAGTAAGCCAGCAAAAGTAAAATGAACCGGTAAAAGCCTGTTGCCACGCTCAAACAACAACATGTTATGTCATATTTCAGAGCCATCAGAGTGACTCATGTTTGACAGTGTCAGAGTCTCTAATTCTCAACCAAGTGCACTTATTTGACCACACCTGTTGACACTAAATAGTGAAGCACTGATCCTTTTTACGCAGACGAGTTCATTGCTCACTAAAATGTACAGTTGTTTTCTAACAGTTTGTTTTTTTCCTTCGAACTAATGAGTGGTTCTTTAAACAGATCTAGCCACTGGCCTTTTCACAAGCGACACGTTCGATCACCAACTAAACCACAGGCGTGACTACAGAGCCAGTCGGAGAATAGAATAAAAACAGCAACATGATATCACCATCCCGTTGCCAATGAGTCAGTTAGTTATACACATCCTTATACACAACCTTTCATTCATTTAATTTCTCACTATTATACTTCATAAGTCTCCAAGTCAGTCCCAAACGTTCTTCTATTGTCTCACACATCCGTTTCATTCTGCTTCTCCCAATGTCCGTCACACTCTTCTCTCCCCTTCTCGCTGGTTCCTCATCTCCTTCATTTCTCTTCTCGTTTTCCTCACTATCCGTTTATCCCGCCCACTCATTCCCGACCTTTGACCTCAGAACTGGTACGGCGACACCAGGATGTGCACCCTCGCCACATGTTTAGCCTGAAACGTGCGCTCGCTGTACTCCGACATGTCCACGTCCACGCTGACCTCCTGAGGCCCTGTTAACCCCTGAACCAGGATCAGCTCCCCCGTCTGGCGGTCCGACCTCTGCATCACGAACATCCCTCGGCTGTTGCCCCCGACGATGCCGAACCTCAGGCTGTCCGGGCCGGGGCGTCCGGGGGCAGAGGCCGTAGCCATCCGAAACAGGGTGACAGGAGTCTGGAGGTTGGAGGGGAGGGAGAGGTAGTGGAACGAGATGGTCTTAGGAGCCAGATGACAGGAGCGACTCTCCATGGGACAGGGGTTCCTCTCACACTGACTTCAGGGAAAGGAGACTCAGCGTTAATAAAAAAGGACATAACGACAGTTTCAGTTAGTTTATTGGGGAAACGGCATTGAATACAACAGCAAAACGGTTTTATTGTTACAGAGGTTATGGTTGTGTACATTGCCCAGTCCCCCTGAGCTTGTTATTTTAAGTAACATAGAGAAACCCTGTCACTCCATCACACTTCGGTGTTTATTTTACATCTAACGGCGCACCTGAAAGATCAGTAAAAACATACTCTGAAAAATAATTTCTCTGTCTCTGTTCTGCCCCTGTGCTGATGTTTTTCTGCTCTCCTCCTCCGCTCTCCCCTTCTCTCCTCCACCACCCCACTCTCCCCCCTGTTCCTCCTCCACTCTCCCCCCTCTTCCTCCTCCACTCTCCCTCTCTTCTTCCTCCGCTCTCCCCCTCTTCTTCCTCCGCTCTCCCCCTCTCTTCTTCCTCCGCTCTCCCCCCCTCTCTTCTTCCTCCGCTCTCCCCTTCTCTCCTCCACCACCCTTCTCCTCCTCCATCCCACTCTCCCCCTCTCATCCACCACTCCTCTCCACCTCCGATAGATAAAGGTATGGTGGTAGTGAACAACTATGACCGAGAGACAAAACTCCTCACATGAACAGCTGTTTCAGATTTTCAAACATTTAGCTAGAACATTCTATTTATTCTGAAGGATTTGCTGGAAAATAAGGTAACCTACAGATGTCATTCAGAGTTATTTTACGACTCATTGACTGCTTGTAATGAGCACACGTTTAAAGACTGTAGACAGAACCTGGCTAACCAACGCCTTACCTGGGCCAAACACATCTAGAAACAGTTAGAAATCATTTCAACCAATCATCAAGCAGGATGAGCCAATAAAGTTGAACTAATTTCAAATGCTGGTTGCTAATCCTGCCCTGGCGGGACACCAAGACCCAGTTGGCCAATCCGTCCACGTCTACTTACAAGGGGGACGTCTTGACGTAGGTGACATTGCCGTGTGACCTGGGACAGTCTGGACTCACACACTGGAACCCACCCCCTGTGTTAATGCACGTCGTGGCCCTGGTGCAGTTGTGCTGCTGGGTGAGACATTCATCCACGTCTGACGGACGACGTGACGGAGGGAGACGTGGGAGATGTGGAGCAAGAGCGAAAGCAAGCAAGAGAATAAACGAAACGTCACAATAAGGAACGAGGCGTCCGGCCTCTGAATCGCCTGACTGGCTCTCTGCTTCCTGGTTACCGTCGCCGGGGCTTGTAAGACTGACTGTTTATTTGGTAGTCAAGTTTAGTCTTAACCAAACGACTCGTCTGCAGTCCTGCACCAATACAAGTCTCCTGTTTTGCTGGGAAGTGGTGAGGTCATCTGTTCCATTTGTCACCAGGGAAAATATTGCTTGATAAACTACAGAGTAGCAGATGAAGACTGGGGAGAAAACTCAAGGCTAATACAGAGTTGCAGATGAAACTGGAGTCATTCTTTTTTCAAAGACATTATAGAGAGCTCCAGAACAGTGGTTCCCAGTCCTTTTCAGTTACTGTATCACCAACAGCTCTGCTCGAACTGCCCTCATGTTAATTTAACTAATAAGCCTATGGTGTCATTTGTGCTTTTGAGTACAATACCTGAAGAGAGGCCAAGTGCCCCACTGCTCTAAAAACTTCTAATACTCGACACTTTTCTAAAATCTTGCCTGTGTCTTGCTCCGTTGGTATGATCCAAAGGAAGGAATCAGAGTGAATCGGAGTAGATCAGAGTAATATTATTACCCCAGTTCAGATCATTACCCTCATATTATTACCCCAGTTCAGATCATTACCCCTCATATTATTACCCCAGTTCAGATCATTACCCTCATATTATTACCCCAGTTCAGATCATTACCCTCATATTATTACCCCAGTTCAGATCATTACCCTCATATTATTACCCCAGTTCAGATCATTACCCTCATATTATTACCCCAGTTCAGATCAGATCATTACCCCAGTCATATTATTACCCCAGTTCAGATCATTAGCCCTCATATTATTACCCCAGTTCAGATCATTACCCTCATATTATTACCCCAGTTCAGATCATTACCCTCATATTATTACCCCAGTTCAGATCATTACCCTCATATTATTACCCCAGTTCAGATCATTACCCTCATATTATTACCCCAGTTAGATCATTACCCTCATATTATTACCCCAGTTCAGATCATTACCAGTTCAGATCATTACCCTCATATTATTACCCCAGTTCAGATCATTACCCTCATATTATTACCCCAGTTCAGATCCCCAGTTCCCCAGTTCAGATCATTACCCTCATTTATTACCCCAGTTCAGATCATTACCCTCATATTATTTCACATTACCCTCAGTTCAGATCATTACCCTCATATTATTACCCCAGTTCAGATCATTACCCTCATATTATTACCCCAGTTCAGATCATTACCCATCCCATTCCCCAGTTCATCATTACCCTCATATTATTACCCCAGTTCAGATCATTACCCTCATATTATTACCCCAGTTCAGATCATTACCCTCATATTATTACCCCAGTTCAGATCATTACCCTCATATTATTACCCCAGTTCAGATCATTACCCTCATATTATTACCCCAGTTCAGATCATTACCCTCATATTATTACCCCAGTTCAGATCATTACCCTCCCTATTACCCCAGTTCAGATATTACCCTCCCAGTTCAGATCATTACCCTCATATTATTACCCCAGTTCAGATCATTACCCCTCATATTATTACCCCAGTTCAGATCATTACCCTCATATTATTACCCCAGTTCAGATTCAGATTACCCTTCATCATTATTTACCCCAGTTCAGATCATTACCCTCATATTATTACCCCAGTTCAGATCATTACCCTCATATTATTACCCCAGTTCAGATCATTACCCTCATTATTATTACCCCAGTTCAGATCATTACCCTCATATTATTACCCCAGTTCAGATCATTACCCTCATATTATTACCCCAGTTCAGATCATTACCCTCATATTATTACCCCAGTTCAGATCATTACCCTCATATTATTACCCCAGTTCAGATCATTACCCTCATATTATTACCCCAGTTCAGATCATTACCCTCATATTATTACCCCAGTTCAGATCATTACCCTCATATTATTACCCCAGTTCAGATCATTACCCTCATATTATTACCCCAGTTCAGATCATTACCCTCATATTATTACCCCAGTTCAGATCATTACCCTCATATTATTACCCCAGTTCAGATCATTACCCTCATATTATTACCCCAGTTCAGATCATTACCCTCATATTATTACCCCAGTTCAGATCATTACCCTCATATTATTACCCCAGTTCAGATCATTACCCTCATATTATTACCCCAGTTCAGATCATTACCCTCATATTATTACCCCAGTTCAGATCATTACCCTCATATTATTACCCCAGTTCAGATCATTACCCTCATATTATTACCCCAGTTCAGATCATTACCCTCATATTATTACCCCAGTTCAGATCATTACCCTCATATTATTACCCCAGTTCAGATCATTACCCCTCATATTATTACCCCAGTTCAGATCATTACCCTCATATTATTACCCCAGTTCAGATCATTACCCTCATATTATTACCCCAGTTCAGATCATTACCCTCATATTATTACCCCAGTTCAGATCATTACCCCTCATATTATTACCCCAGTTCAGATCATTACCCTCATATTATTACCCCAGTTCAGATCATTACCCTCATATTATTACCCCAGTTCAGACCCTCATTTACCCCAGTTCAGATCATTATTACCCCAGTTCAGATCATTACCCTCATATTATTACCCCAGTTCAGATCATTACCCTCATATTATTACCCCAGTTCAGATCATTACCCTCATATTATTACCCCAGTTCATTCATTACCCTCATATTATTACCCCAGTTCAGATCATTACCCTCATATTATTACCCCAGTTCAGATCATTACCCTCATATTATTACCCCAGTTCAGATCATTACCCCTCATATTATTACCCCAGTTCAGATCATTACCCTCATATTATTACCCCAGTTCAGATCATTACCCTCATATTATTACCCCAGTTCAGATCATTATCATTTATTACCCCAGTTCAGATCATTATTACCCCAGTTCAGATCATTACCCTCATATTATTACCCCAGTTCAGATCATTACCCTCATATTATTACCCCAGTTCAGATCATTACCCTCATATTATTACCCCAGTTCAGATCATTACCCTCATATTATTACCCCAGTTCAGATCATTACCCTCATATTATTACCCCAGTTCAGATCATTACCCTCATATTATTACCCCAGTTCAGATCATTACCCTCATATTATTACCCCAGTTCAGATCATTACCCTCATATTATTACCCCAGTTCAGATCATTACCCTCATATTATTACCCCAGTTCAGATCATTACCCTCATATTATTACCCCAGTTCAGATCATTACCCTCATATTATTACCCCAGTTCAGATCATTACCCTCATATTATTACCCCAGTTCAGATCATTACCCTCATATTATTACCCCAGTTCAGATCATTACCCTCATATTATTACCCCAGTTCAGATCACCCCTTACCCCAGTTCAGATCATTACCCCTCATATTATTACCCCAGTTCAGATCATTACCCTCATATTATTACCCCAGTTCAGATCATTACCCTCATATTATTACCCCAGTTCAGATCATTACCCCTCATATTATTACCCCAGTTCAGATCATTACCCCTCATATTATTACCCCAGTTCAGATCATTACCCTCATATTATTACCCCAGTTCAGATCATTACCCTTACCCCAGTTCAGATCATTACCCTCATATTATTACCCCAGTTCAGATCATTACCCTCATATTATTACCCCAGTTCAGATCATTACCCTCATATTATTACCCCAGTTCAGATCATTACCCTCATATTATTACCCCAGTTCAGATCATTACCTCATTACCCCAGTTCAGATCATTACCCTCATATTATTACCCCAGTTCAGATCATTACCCTCATATTATTACCCCAGTTCAGATCATTACCCTCATATTATTACCCCAGTTCAGATCATTACCCTCATATTATTACCCCAGTTCAGATCATTACCTCATATTATTACCCCAGTTCAGATCCTCATATTATTACCCCAGTTCAGATCATTACCCTCATATTATTACCCCAGTTCAGATCATTACCCTCATATTATTACCCCAGTTCAGATCATTACCCTCATATTATTACCCCAGTTCAGATCATTACCCTCATATTATTACCCCAGTTCAGATCATTACCCTCATATTATTACCCCAGTTCAGATCATTACCCTCATATTATTACCCCAGTTCAGATCATTACCCTCATATTATTACCCCAGTTCAGATCATTACCCTCATATTATTACCCCAGTTCAGATCATTACCCTCATATTATTACCCCAGTTCAGATCATTACCCTCATATTATTACCCCAGTTCAGATCATTACCCTCATATTATTACCCCAGTTCAGATCATTACCCTCATATTATTACCCCAGTTCAGATCATTACCCTCATATTATTACCCCAGTTCAGATCATTACCCTCATATTATTACCCCAGTTCAGATCATTACCCATATTATTACCCCAGTTCAGATCATTACCTCATATTATTACCCCAGTTCAGATCATTACCCCCCAGTTCAGATCATTACCCCTTATTACCCCAGTTCAGATCATTACCCTCATATTATTACCCCAGTTCAGATCATTACCCTCATATTATTACCCCAGTTCAGATCATTACCCTCATATTATTACCCCAGTTCAGATCATTACCCTCATATTATTACCCCAGTTCAGATCATTACCCCTCATATTATTACCCCAGTTCAGATCATTACCCTCATATTATTACCCCAGTTCAGATCATTACCCTCATATTATTACCCCAGTTCAGATCATTACCCCAGTTCAGATCATTACCCTCATATTATTACCCCAGTTCAGATCATTACCCTCATATTATTACCCCAGTTCAGATCATTACCCTCATATTATTACCCCAGTTCAGATCATTACCCTCATATTATTACCCCAGTTCAGATCATTACCCTCATATTATTACCCCAGTTCAGATCATTACCCTCATATTATTACCCCAGTTCAGATCATTACCCTCATATTATTACCCCAGTTCAGATCATTACCCTCATATTATTACCCCAGTTCAGATCATTACCCTCATATTATTACCCCAGTTCAGATCATTACCCTCATATTATTACCCCAGTTCAGATCATTACCCTCATATTATTACCCCAGTTCAGATCATTACCCTCATATTATTTCAGATCCCCAGTTCAGATCATTACCCTCATATTATTACCCCAGTTCAGATCATTACCCTCATATTATTACCCCAGTTCAGATCATTACCCTCATATTATTACCCCAGTTCAGATCATTACCCTCATATTATTACCCCAGTTCAGATCATTACCCTCATTTATTACCCCCCTCATAGTTCAGATCATTACCCTCATATTATTACCCCAGTTCAGATCATTACCCTCATATTATTACCCCAGTTCAGATCATTACCCTCATATTATTACCCCAGTTCAGATCATTACCCTCATATTATTACCCCAGTTCAGATCATTACCCTCATATTATTACCCCAGTTCAGATCATTACCCTCATATTATTACCCCAGTTCAGATCATTACCCTCATATTATTACCCCAGTTCAGATCATTACCCTCATACCCCAGTTCAGATCATTACCCTCATATTATTACCCCAGTTCAGATCATTACCCTCATATTATTACCCCAGTTCAGATCATTACCCTCATATTATTACCCCAGTTCAGATCATTACCCTCATATTATTACCCCAGTTCAGATCATTACCCTCATATTATTACCCCAGTTCAGATCATTACCCTCATATTATTACCCCAGTTCAGATCATTACCCTCATTATTATTACCCCAGTTCAGATATTTATTACCCCAGTTCAGATCATTACCCTCATATTATTACCCCAGTTCAGATCATTACCCATCAGTTCAGATCATTATTACCCCAGTTCAGATCATTACCCTCATATTATTACCCCAGTTCAGATCATTACCCTCATATTATTACCCCAGTTCAGATCATTACCCTCATATTATTACCCCAGTTCAGATCATTACCCTCATATTATTACCCCAGTTCAGATCATTACCCTCATATTATTACCCCAGTTCAGATCATTACCCTCATATTATTACCCCAGTTCAGATCATTACCCTCATATTATTACCCCAGTTCAGATCATTACCCTCATATTATTACCCCAGTTCAGATCATTACCCTCATATTATTACCCCAGTTCAGATCATTACCCTCATATTATTACCCCAGTTCAGATCATTACCCCTCATATTATTACCCCAGTTCAGATCATTACCCTCATATTATTACCCCAGTTCAGATCATTACCCTCATATTATTACCCCAGTTCAGATCATTACCCCTCATATTATTACCCCAGTTCAGATCATTACCCCTCATATTATTACCCCAGTTCAGATCATTACCCTCATATTATTACCCCAGTTCAGATCATTACCCCTCATATTATTACCCCAGTTCAGATCATTACCCTCATATTATTACCCCAGTTCAGATCATTACCCTCATATTATTACCCCAGTTCAGATCATTACCCTCATATTATTACCCAGTTCAGATCATTACCCTCATATTATTACCCCAGTTCAGATCATTACCCTCATATTATTACCCCAGTTCAGATCATTACCCTCATATTATTACCCCAGTTCAGATCATTACCCTCATATTATTACCCCAGTTCAGATCATTACCCTCATATTATTACCCCAGTTCAGATCATTACCCTCATATTATTACCCCAGTTCAGATCATTACCCTCATATTATTACCCCAGTTCAGATCATTACCCTCATATTATTACCCCAGTTCAGATCATTACCCTCATATTATTACCCCAGTTCAGATCATTACCCTCATATTATTACCCCAGTTCAGATCATTACCCCTCATATTATTACCCCAGTTCAGATCATTACCCCTCATATTATTACCCCAGTTCAGATCATTACCCTCATATTATTACCCCAGTAAAGCCTGTGTCTGCCCTTTGGGGCCTGTAACTTTTTCATCTTAACCCCAGCTCTGCAGTCCCAAGACTGATGCACATAACCAGAACCCCCTCCTACTCTGGATCTCCTCCTCCCCCATCCATTCACTCATCCAGCCCTCCTGTCCTCCATTCACACTTCCAGCTCTCCTGTCTTACATTCACTCCTCCAGCCCTCCTGTCCTCCATTCACTCTTCCAGCCCTCCATCTCCTCCTCCAGCCCTCCTCTCCAATTCACTCCTCCAGCCCTCCTGTCCTCCATTCACTCCTCCAGCCCTCCTGTCCTCCATTCACTCCTCCAGCCCTCCTGTCCTCCATTCACTCCTCCAGCCCTCCATTCACTCCTCCAGCCCTCCTGTCCTCCATCTCCTCCTCCAGTCCTCCTCTCCTCTTGTCACTCACCCTCACAGCTCCTTCCATCCGGCAGCAGTTTGTATCCACTGGGGCATGAACATTGATATGACCCGGGGACGTTGACACACTCAAACATACACAGCTTCCCACCCTGGTCCAGACGGTACACCTCACACTCATTTACATCTAGGAGGAGAGGAAGAGAGAAAGGGGAGAAAAGGGAGAGGAGAGGGAGTGACAAAGGGGAGAAGAGGGATAGAAAAGGGAGAGATACGAGAGAGTGAGAGAAGAAGTCACATGATCACACAGGTGGGGCTACAGACGGTACACCTCACACTCATTTACATCTGGGAGGAGAGGGAGAGAGAAAGGGGAGAAAAGTGAGAGAAGGGAGAGGAGAGGGAGTGTAAAGGGGGAGGAGAGGGAGAGATAAGGGGGAGGAGAGGGAGAGATAAGGGGGAGGAGAGATAATGGGGAGGAGAGGGAGAGATAAGGGGGAGGAGAGGGAGAGATAGGGGGGAGGAGGGGGAGAGATAAGGGGGAGGAGAGGGAGATAATGGGGAGGAGAGATAAGGGGGAGGAGAGGGAGAGATAAGGGGGAGGAGAGGGAGAGATGGGGGAGGAGAGGGAGAGATAAGGTGGAGGAGAGGGAGAGATAAGGGGGGAGAGGGAGAGATAAGGGGGAGGAGAGGGAGAGATAAGGGGAGGAGAGATAATGGGGAGGAGAGGGAGAGATAAGGGGAGGAGAGGGAGAGATGGGGGAGGAGAGGGAGAGATAAGGGGAGGAGAGGGAGAGATAAGGGGAGGAGAGGGAGAGATAAGGGGGAGGAGAGGGAGAGATAAGGGGAGGAGAGGGAGAGATAAGGGGGAGGAGAGGGAGAGATAAGGGGGAGGAGAGGGAGAGATAAGGGGGAGGAGAGGGAGAGATAAGGGGGAGGAGAAGGAGAGATAATGGGGAGGAGAGATAATGGGGAGGAGAAGGAGAGATAAGGGGAGGAGAGGGAAATATGGGGGAGGAGAGGGAGAGATAAGGGGAGGAGAGGGAGAGATAAGGGGGAGGAGAGGGAGAGATAAGGGGGAGGAGAGATAATGGGGAGGAGAGGGAGAGAGAGGGGGGAGGAGAGGGAGAGATAAGGGGAGGAGAGGGAGAGATAAGGGGGAGGAGAGGGAGAGATAAGGGGGAGGAGAGGGAGAGATAAGGGGAGGAGAGGGAGAGAAGGGGGAGGAGACGGAGAGATAGGGGGAGGAGAGGGAGAGATAAGGGGAGGAGAGATAATGGGGAGGAGAGGGAGAGATAAGGGGGAGGAGAGGGAGAGATGGGGGAGGAGAGGGAGAGATAAGGGGAGGAGAGGGAGAGATAAGGGGGAGGAGAGGGAGAGATAAGGGGAGGAGAGATAATGGGGAGGAGAGGGAGAGATAAGGGGGAGGAGAGGGAGAGATAAGGGGAGGAGAGGGAGAGATAAGGGGAGGAGAGGGAGAGATAAGGGGGAGGAGGAAGAGATAAGGGGAGGAGGAAGAGATAAGGGGAGGA
This sequence comes from Dallia pectoralis, assembly GCA_029465975.1. Classification (NCBI taxonomy): domain Eukaryota; kingdom Metazoa; phylum Chordata; class Actinopteri; order Esociformes; family Umbridae; genus Dallia; species Dallia pectoralis. Next base: position 8,361,387 of record CM055764.1, on the reverse strand, counting down.
GAGATAATGGGGAGGAGAGGGAGAGATAAGGGGGAGGAGAGGGAGAGATGGGGGAGGAGAGGGAGAGATAAGGGGGAGGAGAGGGAGAGATAAGGGGGAGGAGAGGGAGAGATAAGGGGAGGAGAAGTAGAGATGGGGGAGGAGAGGGAGAGATAAGGGGAGGAGAGGGAGAGATAAGGGGAGGAGAAGGAGAGATGGGGGAGGAGAGGGAGAGATAAGGGGGAGGAGAGGGAGAGATAAGGGGGAGGAGAGGGAGAGATAGGGGGAGGAGAGGGAGAGATAGGGGGAGGAGAGGGAGAGATAGGGGGAGGAGAGGGAGAGATAAGGGGGAGGAGAGGGAGAGATAAGGGGAGGAGAGGGAGAGATAAGGGGAGGATAGGGAGAGATAAGGGGGAGGAGAGGGAGAGATAGGGGGAGGAGAGGGAGAGATAGGGGGAGGAGAGGGAGAGATAAGGGGGAGGAGAGGGAGAGATAGGGGGAGGAGAGGGAGAGATAGGGGGAGGAGAGGGAGAAGTCACATGATCACACAGGTGGGGCTACAGACAACAGTGAGTGGAATGTCGGGAAAGAGCCTGAGTGGAAAGAGAGAGAAAAGTGAAACACTAAAGTCAAACTTTCCACCTCCAATGATCAAGACAGGAAAACAGGATAGAAGGATGGAAAATGATAAACAGGATAGAGAGGTACCTTATAAGGAGAGAGTGTAACAGTGGGGGGAATCATTTTGGGTAAAGGGTCAGATCCCCTCAGTCATCTGTTCTGTCTGGGTCTAGAGACAGTGGTTGAATGCCTAATTGAGAGCCAGGGACCTTAACACTCCTGTTATTTCCAATTCTCATGAACTCCTTCAACTAGCCGCAACCACCAGGGCGAAGCCGTTACAGCTGTTGCAGGTGTGTGGGCACGTCACGACTATTGTAAATATAGAGACTTTGTAAACATTGCTACAGCGGGTCTAAATGAGTCTCAGCCATGAACTTAGCACAGTGCAACGATGCCCCGCTGCAGATGGACACCTGGCTTCAGACAGTATTTGCTATGTTTCTCATAACTAAAAGGAGAGCTATTGCCGTGTCTATCACAGATCCCAACTAGTGTTTGGTGGGTAGGAGCAAAGTGCTGTTTCTAGATAGCGCCAGGCTCAGCCTGGCAAATTGTCAGAGGAGCCGCCTAACCAACCTAACCAGGCTAACCTAACCAAACCAACCAGGCTAACCTAACCAAACGGACCAGGCTAACCTAACCAAACCAACCAGGCTAACCTAACCAAACCAACCAGGCTAACCTAACCAAACTGACCAGGCTAACCTAACCAAACTGACCAGGCTAACCAGGCTAAGGCTAACTAACCAAACCAACCAGGCTAACCTAACCAAACTGACCAGGCTAACCTAACCAAACTGACCAGGCTAACCTAACCAAACTGACCAGGCTAACCTAACCAAACTGACCAGGCTAACCTAACCAAACTGACCAGGCTAACCTAACCAAACTGACCAGGCTAACCTAACCAAACTCACCAGGCTAACCTAACCAAACTGACCAGGCTAACCTAACCAAACTGACCAGGCTAACCTAACCAAACTGACCAGGCTAACCTAACCAAACTCACCAGGCTAACCTAACCAAACTGACCAGGCTAACCTAACCAAACTGACCAGGCTAACCTAACCAAACTCACCAGGCTAACCTAACCAAACTGACCAGGCTAACCTAACCAAACTGACCAGGCTAACCTAACCAAACTCACCAGGCTAACCTAACCAAACTGACCAGGCTAACCTAACCAAACTCACCAGGCTAACCTAACCAAACTGACCAGGCTAACCTAACCAAACTGACCAGGCTAACCTAACCAAACTCACCAGGCTAACCTAACCAAACTGACCAGGCTAACCTAACCAAACTCACCAGGCTAACCTAACCAAACTGACCAGGCTAACCTAACCAAACTACCAGGCTAACCTAACCAAACTCAAACCAGGCTAACCTAACCAAACTCACCAGGCTAACCTAACCAAACTGACCAGGCTAACCTAACCAAACTCACCAGGCTAACCTAACCAAACTGACCAGGCTAACCTAACCAAACTACCAGGCTAACCTAACCAAACTGACCAAGCTAACCAAAAACTCACCAGGCTAACCTAACCAAACTCACCAGGCTAACCTAACCAAACTGACCAGGCTAACCTAACCAAACTCACCAGGCTAACCTAACCAAACTGACCAGGCTAACCTAACCAAACTACCAGGCTAACCTAACCAAACTGACCAAGCTAACAAAAACTCACCAGGCTAACCTAACCAAACTACCAGGCTAACCAACCGACCAGGCTAACCTAACCAAACTGAACCAGGCTAACCTAACCAAACTCACCAGGCTAACCTAACCAAACTGACCAGGCTAACCTAACCAAACCAACCAGGCTAACCTAACCAAACGGACCAGGCTAACCTAACCAAACCAACCAGGCTAACCTAACCAAACTCACCAGGCTAACCTAACCAAACTGACCAGGCTAACCTAACCAAACTGACCAGGCTAACCTAACCAAACTGACCAGGCTAACCTAACCAAACTGACCAGGCTAACCTAACCAAACTCACCAGGCTAACCTAACCAAACTGGCTACCAGGCTAACCAAACTAACCAAACTGACCAGGCTAACCTAACCAAACTCACCAGGCTAACCTAACCAAACTGACCAGGCTAACCTAACTACAAACTAACCACCAGGCTAACCTAACCAAACTGACCAGGCTAACCTAACCAAACTGACCAGGCTAACCTAACCAAACTCACCAGGCTAACCTAACCAAACTGACCAGGCTAACCTAACCAAACTAACCAGGCTAACCTAACCAAACTGACCAGGCTAACCTAACCAAACTACCAGGCTAACCTAACCAAACTCACCAGGCTAACCTAACCAAACTCACCAGGCTAACCTAACCAAACTGACCAGGCTAACCTAACCAAACTCACCAGGCTAACCTAACCAAACTGACCAGGCTAACCCAGGCTAACCTAACCAAACTACCAGGCTAACCTAACCAAACTGACCAAGCTAACCAAACTCACCAGGCTAACCTAACCAAACTCACCAGGCTAACCTAACCAAACTGACCAGGCTAACCTAACCAAACTCACCAGGCTAACCTAACCAAACTGACCAGGCTAACCTAACCAAACTACCAGGCTAACCTAACCAAACTGACCAGGCTAACCTAAAAACTACCAGGCTAACCAGGCTAACCTAACCAAACTACCAGGCTAACCTAACCAAACTCACCAGGCTAACCTAACCAAACTGACCAGGCTAACCTAACCAAACTCACCAGGCTAACCTAACCAAACTGGCTAACCAACCAAACTGACCAGGCTAACCTAAACCAAACTAACCTAACCAAACTCACCAGGCTAACCTAACCAAACTGACCAGGCTAACCTAACCAAACTGACCAGGCTAACCTAACCAAACTGACCAGGCTAACCTAACCAAACTGACCAGGCTAACCTAACCAAACTCACCAGGCTAACCTAACCAAACTGACCAGGCTAACCTAACCAAACTGACCAGGCTAACCTAACCAAACTCACCAGGCTAACCTAACCAAACTCACCAGGCTAACCTAACCAAACTGACCAGGCTAACCTAACCAAACTGACCAGGCTAACCTAACCAAACTACCAGGCTAACCTAACCGACCAGGCTAACCTAACCAAACTGACCAGGCTAACCTAACCAAACTCACCAGGCTAACCTAACCAAACTGACCAGGCTAACCTAACCAAACTAACCAGGCTAACCTAACCAAACTGACCAGGCTAACCTAACCAAACTGACCACCAGGCTAACCTAACCAAACTGACCAGGCTAACCTAACCAAACTGGGCTAACCTAACCAAACTGACCAGGCTAACCTAACCAAACTGACCAGGCTAACCTAACCAAACTACCAGGCTAACCTAACCAAACTCACCAGGCTAACCTAACCAAACTCACCAGGCTAACCTAACCAAACTGACCAGGCTAACCTAACCAAACTCACCAGGCTAACCTAACCAAACTGACCAGGCTAACCTAACCAAACTCACCAGGCTAACCTAACCAAACTGACCAGGCTAACCTAACCAAACTGACCAGGCTAACCTAACCAAACTCACCAGGCTAACCTAACCAAACTGACCAGGCTAACCTAACCAAACTCACCAGGCTAACCTAACCAAACTGACCAGGCTAACCTAACCAAACTACCAGGCTAACCTAACCAAACTCACCAGGCTAACCTAACCAAACTCACCAGGCTAACCTAACCAAACTGACCAGGCTAACCTAACCAAACTCACCAGGCTAACCTAACCAAACTGACCAGGCTAACCTAACCAAACTACCAGGCTAACCTAACCAAACTGACCAAGCTAACCAAACTCACCAGGCTAACCTAACCAAACTCACCAGGCTAACCTAACCAAACTGACCAGGCTAACCTAACCAAACTCACCAGGCTAACCTAACCAAACTGACCAGGCTAACCTAACCAAACTACCAGGCTAACCTAACCAAACTGACCAAGCTAACCAAACTCACCAGGCTAACCTAACCAAACTACCAGGCTAACCTAACCGACCAGGCTAACCCAACCAAACTGACCAGGCTAACCTAACCAAACTCACCAGGCTAACCTAACCAAACTGACCAGGCTAACCTAACCAAACTCACCAGGCTAACCTAACCAAACTGACCAGGCTAACCTAACCAAACTACCAGGCTAACCTAACCAAACTCACCAGGCTAACCTAACCAAACTCACCAGGCTAACCTAACCAAACTGACCAGGCTAACCTAACCAAACTACCAGGCTAACCTAACCAAACTGACCAGGCTAACCCAACCAAACTACCAGGCTAACCTAACCAAACTCACCAGGCTAACCTAACCAAACTCACCAGGCTAACCTAACCAAACTGACCAGGCTAACCTAACCAAACTACCAGGCTAACCTAACCGACCAGGCTAACCCAACCAAACTGACCAGGCTAACCTAACCAAACTCACACGGCTAGACCACATTCCGTCTTACCCTGGCAGATACTGTTATCTGAGGTACCGCTCATGTGGAAACCAGCGTCGCAGCTGCAGTGTTGAGCCCCGGCCACCTTAGCACAGCGCGGTCGTCGACTGAACGCCGGGTCATTCATGACGCTCCACTCCGGTGGCGCTAAACGCGCGCGAAAGAAAGAAGACAGACGTTAAACTGTGTTCCCACTTCCTGTCGCCATGTGTAAGGTTATCACAGGGCTTGTGTCGGTTACATAACGATATAAACATTACAACACACTGAAAAAAAAACTTAAAGACAATGACCAATATGACGATCTAGGCAAGATTCTGACCGGTCTGTGTCTGGTGCTGACAGTTGGATCCACTCCAGTTCTGTGGGCAGGTGCACTTGTATTGATTGAGCCCATCAACACATATCCCTCCATTCTGGCACGGGTTACTGGAACACTCACTCACATCTACGGACACATTGATCACATCCACATTGATCACATACTAGGGAAGGGTTAATGGATCACAGATTTCCCGGGCCAAGATGGCCGGCCCGTAATCACGCTCTCTTGGAGTGTCCATTCAAGAAACGGGCTGCTTTATTGAGGGGAATGCTGGGAATTGGATTGGAGGGGTGACAGGGAATGGTTTCCACTGACGTTACAAAACAATTCCCTGAAAATATTGAATACTTACTGTCGAATCAAAATGAATATGTGCAGCTTTCTAGACCACACTAATAATTGTAGTGCTTTAAATGCCCCCAGGTTAATGTAAAAAAAAGACATGAACATCACTATATAATGTTACCATTGGTGTTGAAAGACAGGTTTATACTTTTTGTTGATTTGCAAGGAATTTTGATCAACAATTAGCTTAGTGTTCCGGCCATCGGACCAGTACCTAAAAAGTTCCTAAATCAAATTCCTCAGCAAGCAAGGTAAAAAATACTGTAAGTATGAAGCCTGTGTCTGTAAATAAATTGTAAATAAGTTGCTCTGACCCTAATTACCCAGAGGTAATTGCTGTAAATGTGAATGTGTTCTCTGTCCACTTAACTCAGGGGTGGCCAACCAGTCAGAGATTAAGAGCCACATTTTTACTGTGTTACCGCAAAGAGCCACGTCATACACATGGGCAAAAATTGAATTTAGAAAATAAAAGCTTAAAAACTATTTCAAAAGACACATTTCAAAAGACAGATATCCCAGTTGGAGGGGCGAGTAGCAGCTATTGTTATTAGTCGCGACTGCGCAATTTGAGTTAATTTCAGTGCCGTCGTTTTATTTCCGTTCATTGTTACGTGTTGGATTTAAATGGTATTTCAAATAAACACCACAAACGCATAGACTGGCTCTGCAAATGGCTTTTGACTGCACTACACCCCTAGTTTGTGACACATGCGTGTTTGACAAAAATTCCTTTATTGAATTCAAGCGAAGCGAACAAAAAAAATTACAAACTTCAATTAGAACGTAAGAGCCGCATGAAACCTGACAAAGAGCCACATGCGGCTCGGGAGCCGCGGGTCGGCCAGGCCTGACTTAACTGATAAAATAATTGTCGCTATTTTTTATCGATAGCTGTTTCTAATTCAAATAACACACCTATTTTATATGGATTTAGCCACATGATCTGGCTCACCAGAAACACTCTAATTGTCCATCGCTACTACACTACAGTGTTTATTCAATTTTGCAGGGGAAAACGTTGGAAATGCATAGTTTGTCCCCTCAAATGAATGAACCCACTGTTGGCTCTCAGCATGTCCCAGGGCAATCCAGAGGCTGTAGAAAGGAGGGTATGTCTTCTCTCTATCCAGGCTACTGGTGATACCTAATACAGCAGATGGAGAACAGACAAACCTGGTCGCATCACTTACAGACAGAGGACAATTCATTCCTGTTGATACCTTGGAGTCTCCAGCCTCACTGCTCAAAGTGCTTGAAATAAGAGATGAGATATTTGTGCCATGGTTTGACCAGGCTGTAACTATAAAATGAACACCACAAGAAAAGAAAAGCCACTATGGGCTACTATGAACACTAATACATTTGAAATAGGAATAGTTTGACGGTTTTAAGCCTTTCCCATAACAACCTGTTTCATCGACCCTTACATTTACTGCAACCACTATAAAATGGATAACTTTAAACCTCACTGTGAAGAAGCTATGCAGGTTTTATCCATGTTTCGAGGCTGTGCTTAGTCAAAGTTAGGTACAGTTTAAATAAAATGTCTGATTCTGAAATAAATGTGGAATTGAGATAAATGGACTTTCAGAGCTGGAAAAATGTTAAGTGTTGCCAAAAAAACACATCAAGAAAATCTGAGACTCTTTGATTTATTAGCATTCCATGGAATATGTGAGTAACGTCTTCCACTAACATCAAAAGTTTGTGTCTTTACGTAGTTGCTGAGAACAATTGAAAAACACTCTTGAATGAATTTGCTTCAATTGATAAATCAGGAACGTGTTTTTGCCCTCCAGCTTGGAAACTTCATTCTAACAGAAACACTTTTGCATTTGACTGCAAACTGGATAATGCTAGCTGTTGGATATGAAAAGAAAGCTGACTCTCATTTGACACTAAAGGCTTTATCATGGGATTAAGAATAATACAAAACACAGCCTATATCTCTTCATCATGTGGTGAATATCGCAGAGCAGAACTAGTGGGTGTCTGACACATTACTCAGCTGCACACCTACTTCAGAATGACCTTGCTTGAGCTGAAGGACCCCGTGAACACCTGGCTGAAAGGGAAAAGGCAACCTATTGCGCGAGGCTAAATGGGGCATGTGGTCTCTACACTCAGATAAGTGCAGCAGAAGAAAAGGTCCATTCTTCCGTGAGCCTGGAGCACAGATCCCTTGACTGAACCAAATCCCTCGTTAAAGTGGCATTAAATATCTGAGACGACACAGGGAAACACCTGCCCCAGACTGAATTCCAGAACATTCCCCTCTTCCCCACCCCTGTGTTTCCCCGCCCTCTCCATGTAACCGGTGGGTCTCAGATGGTGCTCCATTTCCCATGTGATGCCTTGCTTAAAGGTGTAATAACATATGTAGTAATATGAGCACGTTATGTCTTTCCCTAGCACTAGAATCATCAGTCAGACTTGTTTACATAACATACAGAAGAGGGCAGTTCATACTCACTGTACGATAGGGTCGACGATATGATAAGTTCTACTTTACGATAAGGTCTACTGTACGGTACGCTCTACTATCACCAGTCCCTTCTTTCTCTGGTTCTTTTTTGGAGACTAAAGTTAAGCCCATCACACCACTCTCATTCAAGTTTCAAGAGACCCACGGTCTGATACCAAGAAACTATGTTAAGCATTCTGTTGCATCTCCGCCGACTCTGCCGTCGCTACCGGCAACTGCATTCCAAAGCAGCATCCGGAATGGAACTCTAGATCACTGCACAGCTTTTGACCAGTGCAGAGATTCAGTGTGTGTCAGGTCTCTATAGGAAGAACATGGGACATTAAGTGTGTGTCAGGTCTCTATAGGAAGAACATGGGACATTAAGTGTGTGTCAGGTCTCTATAGGAAGAACATGGGACATTAAGTGTGTGTCAGGTCTCTATAGGAAGAACATGGGACATTAAGTGTGTGTCAGGTCTCTATAGGAAGAACATGGGACATTAAGTGTGTGTCAGGTCTCTATAGGAAGAACATGGGACATTAAGTGTGTGTCAGGTCTCTATAGGAAGAACATGGGACATTAAGTGTGTGTCAGGTCTCTATAGGAAGAACATGGGACATACAGTCAGATGATGTTTGAACCGATCAGACCCCACCCATGTGCACAGTACATGAGTACAGTACAGTACTGTAGAGTACAGTACAGTACTCTGTGGGGGCATCCTAAAGGCCGACAACCTGTAGGTGGAGGACTGCATTTAGAGCGAGGCATTAAATCAATATTGAGATACCTTGAGAGAGGCTGAAAAAATCTCAAATATGTGGAAAGGAGTTTAAAAATATCCAAGTGAGTGTGTCTTTACATCTATACCTGTGCTGGTGGTCAGCTGGCCCCTGGAAAAGGCAAATAAACACTGGGGGATTTGGAGTCCAAAATGCAGTCAGTCCAGAGTGAAAAACGTTCCCTTTTTGTTCGTTTTCTTCCTCTATATGTCCCTATGGCTGTTTCAACTAAAGCAGTTAGCCCTCAGACCCCTAAAAGCCAGTGTCATACAGCCATCTGCTCTTCTTTTCCTAACTCTCTACACCACTCTCTCATCTCTCCATCGCTTTCTCACTTTTCAGCCTCTCCCTTCCGCTGTCATCGGTCCCTACGTTTCTCCAGGACCCTCTGTCTGAACAGACTAATGTGGATTATAGAACAACAGGGGGTATTGGTTGTAGACGGCAGCACTGTTGATTTTTCCGCTCCATGTAAAACTCTAATTGTATTGAGAGTTGTATGATCCAGATACAGCATCACTTTATTGAGGTAGAATTCTGTTTCTGCTTTAGGAAACTGTATAACTTAGGATCATATTATCCCTTCTCTTTAAAATTATCCCTCTACCCCTCTCCTACTATCTCTCCATCCACCTCTATCTTTACCCCCATCTCACTGCCTCTCCTTAACCTCTTATCTCTCCATCTACCCCTCTATCTATCTCTATCTCTATCCCTCTATCTACCTCTCTATCTACCTCTCTCCCTCTACATATCTCCCTTTACCCCTTTATATTTCCCTTTACCCCTGTATATCTATCTCTCTATCTACCTCTATATCTACCTCTCACCCTCTACATATTTCCCTCTACCGCTCTATATCTACCTCTATCCCTCTACATATTTCCCTCTACCCCTTTATATTTCCCTTTACCCCTGTATATCTCTCTCTTTCTACCACTCTATATCTTCCTCTCTCCCTGTAACCTATACAACTTCTCTATATCACTTTCTCTCCCTCTACCACTCAATATATACATCTTTATCTACACCTCTACATCTACCTCTCCACAACCTCTCCTACCACTTTCTCTACTCCTCTACATCTGTCTCTCCCCCTCTACCACTTTATCTATATCTCTATATCTACCACTTTATCTATATCTCTATATCTACCACTTTCCTACCACTTTCTCAGGAAAGAACCAGTTGCAGAGGAAGTGCTGATATAACTCACGCAGAGAAAGAGCGCTGTGAGAACTTGACAGTGTACATAGGTTGATGGCTACCATAAAACTGAAGATATTTAAAAGAGGACATTTATTGTGAAAATCAATTTGTAGGCCAAAGAAACCCGTTCAAACCTCCATAATCTATAGACGTTGGATCTAGTGCGGGCTGAAGTGTTTTTTTAACCCCCCAAAATGTATTTTATTATTATCAGCTTGTGGGCAGCATCTGACCCTCCTGCCTCCGATTGCTCATCCCTATTCTAAGCGTCTCATCCACTCAATATGAAGAGTGATCTGCATGGGTTGAATGAGCACTGAGTCAGGTTCCTTCTCCTCCGGGTTCCTTCGCCCCGGCATTGATAGAGACGGTACCGTCCCCTTACCTTTACAGACCGCGTCGACACCGCTCCAGCTCCCGTTCTCCTGGCACACACGTGTTCCACTGCCAAACAGTTGATAACCATGGGAACACATGAAATGGACCTCGTGGCCGATTGAGAACTTGGATCCAAACTTCCGGGCGTTGGCCGGAGCTTCCAGTGTGGGGCAGGGAGATGGATCTGCGGGAATATAGAAAGGGAAGGAGAGACACGGAAAGAGAGGGAGAGAGAGAAGAAGAACAAGAAGAGAAAAGTGATACGGTCAGTGGGTCACAGATATGCAGCTATGCAATCCTGTGGAATTTAGTGCCTCAGGACATGTGGGTAAACAAGGCTTCTAGGACAACTTCATGGGAAAAGATGTAGGCAACGCTCCAATTAATCCCACAGATTATTGCTACAAGCTCGAAAACTAAATAACCCAGCAAGTTACAAATGTCTTGAACAAACATGCGTTTTATTTTCTAGGCCTAACTAGGCCTGCTGATGAATGTATGAAGGTTAAAATGACACATTAACATGAAAGTACTGCGTGGTTTTACATGAATCAGTATCTGCTGCTTTTCCTTAACCTCTGGATCTTCATAAAGAAGTTCTGACGTATTGTACAGCCTATGCTTTTGAAATAAACACCCAATTCCATGTCTATTACATATTTCTGTACCTCCCAAAGTAAAAATGCTGTGAATATTCAGAACATAAATATACATGTACGATATTTAAAGTAATTGCAAGCACATGGCAAAACAGGGGCTAGTTTCCTTTATGGATTTATTTCATCAGGAAAGTATTTTAATCTACAGTGAGTTATAAAAAAACAGGGTGAGATAAATTACAGATCGGTGTTTTCATTCTGATCACTTTTCATCTGGAATACCAGGAGCGACAGCCTTGCCTGCGAACGTATTGTCTCAACTTTCCCTCCCGGCTGTTAAGTGCCGTCGTCCTGAAAGTCGTGGATGAAGAAGGACGGAGTGGATGAGAGAGTCTAGCTTGTCACAGTCATGTTGTAATGTCTCTGTCGACACCATCCAGCTACTTGTACTCAACTAGGTGTTGTTTTATATCGCATCGACAACTAACGTGGCATAAACAACATTATATGTGTGATATTTATACACTATAAGTTGAAAACAACAATATGATTCATAATAGTGTCACATTTGGGGTATAGTTTTAGCCTGTTAAGGTGGAATGGTGAATTTTCCCTGCTGCCTGATGTGAATGGCTCATATACAGTAATTGTAATAGAAAAATATATGTCTATTGGATAGGGGGCGGATTTACACACATTATATCAGCCAATGGCGTGTCAGTATGTAAAAAATTACATTTAAAAAAACTAGAGTCCAGATATGTTAATTCCAGACTTGAGTCCAGAAAGATTAAAAGAGATGCAGAGAAAGAAATCCCTCATTCTACAGCGACAAAATAACAAAACCACCAATAGCAGAGCCATCCTAGAATTTTCAGAACACCTCTAATAGTTCTTGAAATAATGTCATACAAGTCCTGAACTGTGTACAGTTAGATATTGCACCATTCCATAAGAAGAAAATCATCCTGATATTTTTCGAGATGAAGAAGCTGGAAAACCACCTAGGTTCCATAACGTCCCATAAAAGTTGAATGATGTTCATATCTGGGCACTGTGTTGGCCATGTTTGACATCATCTTGGTGTTCCCAAAATCCCTCTTGAACTTGTTTATTAGCATGTATGGAGGCATTATCAATCTGGGATATTGGAACATCATCAACCAGAGAGAGAACTGTATCGGTTGCACCTGGTCCTGTAAATCTGGCCCTTTGAGAACTCTATTAGTTGCCTTCAGTAGTTTTGAAAACACAGATATCAATGGACTCATTTCAGACACACTTGTGCTGCTAATTGGCAGGTTATCAACAGGGCCTCAGGAGCTGATTACAAAAGCAGCCGCTGAAGCGGAGATAAAAGGTACATGTGATCATTTCTGGTTCACGTTCATTGTACTGCGGAGTGGCAAAGAACGACCGTGCTCCAGTACCACTCACCAGCCGACTGATCAGCCGGAGAACCACCGTGCTCCAGTACCACTCACCAGCCGACTGATCAGCCTGTGAGAACCACCGTGCTCCAGTACCACTCACCAGCCGACTGATCAGCCTGTGAGAACCACCGTGCTCCAGTACCACTCACCAGCCGACTGATCAGCCTGTGAGAACCACCGTGCTCCAGTACCACTCACCAGCCGACTGATCAGCCTGTGAGAACCACCGTGCTCCAGTACCACTCACCAGCCGACTGATCAGCCGGAGAACCCCCGTGCTCCAGTACCACTCACCAGCCGACTGATCAGCCGGAGAACCACCGTGCTCCAGTACCACTCACCAGCCGACTGATCAGCCTGGGAACCACCGTGCTCCAGTACCACTCACCAGCCGACTGATCAGCCTGAGAACCCCGTGCTCCAGTACCACTCACCAGCCGACTGATCAGCCTGAGAACCACCGTGCTCCAGTACCACTCACCAGCCGACTGATCAGCCGGAGAACCACCGTGCTCCAGTACCACTCACCAGCCGACTGATCAGCCAGAGAACCCCCGTGCTCCAGTACTACTCACCAGCAGACTGATCAGCCAGAGAACCACCGTGCTCCTGTACCACTCACCAGCCGACTGATCAGCCAGAGAACCACCGTGCTCCAGTACCACTCACCAGCCGACTGATCAGCCTGAGGCAGCTTGGAGACAGAGTTCTGTAGGGTTGCCAGTTTGGACTTCATGATGCGCAGTGCCTCCGTGAACCTGATCTCCTGCCCTTTCAGAAACTTCTCCATCTGACGAAGAACGCCGACCACCTGGTGTTTGTCCATGCAGTTCTGAGAAACCACGACACACAATACACAGAATAACGGTAACTTCTCAATCTGATAGAAAATAACAAACACCTGGTTTGTGTTTTTAAATAAAGTTCAGTAAAATCTGTAAGTGTATAACTGGTCAAGAATATAGAATATAACAAGTAGAGTGTCCCCCGATGCCCACTGTGACCGCACGATTGGTCCCTAAACTCAGTCACTGTGTTTGCCAAGGACTGCATCCAAATTGATGTGTGATTCCTATAGGTTTTCTGAGCGTGAACTCCTAATTTCAGGTCCTGCCATGATGTCTCATTTAGGTTTTGGTCTGGCCATTCACCTGCATTTTGAGAAATTATGAAAAAGGGTTTAAATGCACTTGCTAAATCATGCAAAACCTGCTCTGGAAAACTAAACGACACATACCAGTACATTACCAAAAAAATTGAAAGTAGGCAATGTTGGCAGTTTTACTAACAACAGCATGTCATCATTCATTTCCTTTTGTTACACAAATCATTTTGTAATCCAATTTTACAATGTCTGTAGTGGTTGTGGCTACAGATATGGACAATTCACCTTTAGTCCCTGGCATATCAAACAAATTACAATCCAATTCCCAACAAACTACTGTCTTATCTTCCCAGTGTCATAATATCAGTCAATCTGACTCTGGCCTGCCGTCTGGTAATAGTATATAATTTAGAAGGTCAGTTTATTTTTATAAAGAGTTAAAAGGATTCTAGAAAAATCTTAAAACATTCCTGAACACTCAAAATTTAAGTCCTGCGAATACTGTTGTTACACTCCCTACATAGTGTATTTTAGCCGGACTCAGTACTTCCATGTATCAGCCTGATCCAGTAATACATGTTTCAGTCTGATACAGAATATGAGGTACTTCACTTTACTTTTTATCCCAGTCTAATACAGTATTGTACTATGTATTTCAGTCTGGTACTCTTACCTAGCAGTTGTTTAGGTGACATCCAAAAAGAAGTATTGTAAAAAAAGAGTATCAAAAGCAATTACATGTTTCCCTTCTGTGTTCAGGCTCTGGCAAAATCCATCTATATCTGGAACCAATCTGACATCACCCATCGGTTTCTGGGTCCAATAAAACCGAAACCATTATTTTCTGGGAACAATCAGACAGCAGCTATTCAGTTTCTGGAACCTATCAGACAGAAACCAGCTAAGACGAATAAGTACCAATTACCATTTGGAATGACATCTGGGGAAAAAGTATACCAATAGGAAGACAACAAAAAAATCTAAAGGACTCAAACCTATTATGGCCAGAGGACAGTTTGAATTAAGAAGTAGATGGAGAAACTGCAACAGAGAAGTCCTATGTGTCGTGCTGAAAACCAGACTCCTTCTAGAATTGGAATTAACATCCTGGTGTGTGGCGTACCATTTGGATGTAGCAAGGCAAAAGGCATCGGTAGCCAAGAAACCTGACAAAACCTCAAGTGTGTAAAACAGCACACCTGCAAGTAACTGGAAGTATCCTACTTTATACATTACATTACATACATTATACCCAGGATTCTTCCCATTTATTCTGTGATCCCTGTAAACCCCCCCAGCCACATCTGTCTCCGCTATAGCCTGCTGACCCCCTTCCTCTCCTGGGTCTGGATGGCACTCCCCTGTGGGCACAGGTGAGAGGCATTCATGCCATGAACCTCTCCCTGTCTTTGCCTGTCTTCGACATTCTCTCCATTTCTGTTGTTCTCTCACTCGCCTTTTATATTGACTATCTCTCCATTGTCCCCAGTGTGCCTCTTCCGACTCCCTCTCTCATCCCGTTTTTTTTCTTCAGTCTCTCATGCGCGACCTCTCTCTTCTTATCACTCTCCCTTTCATCACTTCCTCCTTCTTCTCCATGTGCCAGACCTTACAGAAGCTCGACCAAAGCTGTTGCGTGTCACTGTACATGTACATAACCATGTCCCTCTATGCACGCATGGCGTAGAATAAAAAGTGCCCTATATAGGCCTATATGGGGAATAGGGTACCAGTTAGCACACACTTTAGATGACGCATGCTGAATGGACCAGCTTTGTATTCAGCTTCGGTTCATAGCCAGGATGCTGTGACCCAATCAGGACCCAATGATCAGGGAGCTATATGAGAGCGGGCTCGTGGCAGATAAGCTTGTTCCAATCTCTCAGAGAACCGGGATCTTGTAGTTAATCCTTTTCAGGCATAATGACAAGTCTTTAGGAAAGTGTAATTCCTCAGGTGAGGGCATACCTAACATACTTGAAATCACAATTACAGTCCATATTAGGTCCTGGAATTGGCCAGAACTTTACCAAACCTGCCACTTAGAACCGAGACATCAATCTGGATCCAACTTCTAAAGGCTAATTCTAACAGATGCATTTCCTAACAGTAGACGCTATGCTCAATAACATTCCTTCACAGTGCTCTGTTCTTTTACATTGATTCCAGCAGACTAGAGGGAAATGGCACCAGCTGATACAGTAGTAGACTGTACTCAAATCCATCCTAGCAACACACACACCCAGACAAACACAATACATTCACGTTGATCCTAGCAACACAGACGGACACAGTAAACTCATGTCCGAATAGCAGGTTTTAAACACCTGGCAAAAGGCATCCTCAATTTAGCAATAATGGCCTTCTAAACCATTTTCAATGAGTAATTTACCACCCTCAATGAGACGTTTGCCACCAAATGTGTTGGCACACTTGCACATTGTTCAAATCATGCACAACTTACACATTGTAAAAAAATCGAATAATTTGGAATTCACATATGTATTTAATTGGTTTGCAATATTAAGCAAAAACAAAGCATCTGAATAACTGTAGTTTAATTCACAATTAATTCCTAAAATGGTCCAGACAATATTTTGGTTAAGAAATGTTCCTGTCTCAACCATAAGAAATGTCTTACCACTGAAGCAAACTGCCCTGAACTTTAACTTGAAAGAATACTGCAAAAAAGTTTTTCAGCTGTTAAGAAATAATTTCGATCAACTGTCACACAGATTAAAGCTAACGATCAGTCACAAGGTATGACAGTTTCAACTTGGCAAATCAGTGAAAGGGGTTGTTTGGTAAAAGACCCATAGCTAAGTGAGAGACATAAGAAACCCCAACAGCAATTTGCCAAAACACACATGAACAGGACACAATCCGTTTGGGACAATACCCTGTAGTTAGGTAAGATCATATCAGAGCTTTTAGGTAAAGGACACCATTTAGGCTAATGGTTTATGGAAAACAAGATGACGCTTTGAATAAATGATAACTTTCCTCACAGTTAAACTTGGAGGAGACTTAGGTGATGTTTTGGGGTTGCTTGGCTGATTCAGGCAATCAAAGGATTGATGGTGTGCATCGTAACATTAGGATAATATTTAGGCATTTTGGAGTGCAATGTTGAACCCTTTGTTGGCAAGCTGGGTCTCCATAAAAGGCCATGGGTTTTCTAGAAGTACAATGGCCCAAAACAAACTTAGAGCACCCAGGAATGGTAAAAGACAAAACGCTGAACTGTTCTGAAGGGGACAGCAATTATTTCACATCTAAATCGTATTGAAAACATGTGGAGAGATATGAAAGCAGCAGTTTGTCAGCACGTTTCAAATCTGGGAGAACCAAAGCAGTTAAACTTTGTACAAGAAAACTGGGTCAAACCACCAGTACAGAGGAGGGGGGGTTCATAAATGGATAGGGTGCACTTGATGCAGTTTTTTTGGACAAATGCTGTGCAAACAAATATTAAATCAAGTGGCAATCATTTTGTATATGCATATTATATATGTATATTTTTACTTAAAAAAGCAGTTTTGGGGTGTTTTTATAGCCTATAGGTAAGTTGCTAAGTAACTGTAGAGTAGTCTATCTTATATAATGCAACATATGTTGCTGTAGAGGATGGGCTGTCATCAATCACGTTTACACTAAACTAGTCTTCAGAATATATAATAATTAGTTAACATGTTGCCTACCAAAAAAGTTGTGTAGAGACGTTAAGCTGTGAAGTACTGACCTGTCCACCACCAACACCATAGCACGTATGTATAACTGTCAGACACAGCAAAAGCAAACTGCAGTGCAGCACCGTCGGTGCCATAGCTTTTAATCCAATGCGATGGAAGTTTGTATGATGTCCAAATGTTTTTCCTAAATAATGGAATGGTCTACCGAACTAAAAAAAATATTTCCGACGCTGCTCATCAGGAGCTCGAGGTGTTACTGAGCGACCGTTGGGATCCAGTCTGGTCCGATCTGTTGGGTGCGCTATGAGAGAACCTGAATCTACTACCGTACTAGCCTAGTTTACCTCAGTGATGAATGTAGATATAATCCCTCCCACCGAGACCGAAATCGCTTTTCTTTATCTATTCTACATATTTTTTTCTCACTATCGACTCTGTGTCCCCATTCCCAGGCATACAGAGCAGGCAACCATATGTGTGTTCATAAGGTGGGAAAAACTATTGCCATGTGGGACGTAATGACTTGGGAAAGTATACTGGCACAGTGAGCAAGTTATTGCAGAAGGATGTAGTTGGAGTGCGTGTTTATAACACTGTCTCAACGCGGTTAGGTTGGAAATTGGAATTATTTTGTTATGCTATATTACCCAGGACAATTGTTTAATAATTACGTCAAGGAAACCAGGGGAGTTGTGCCGGGAGGACTCCTAACATAGGCAGAATATGTGCAAGGAGACGACACAAACGTTGCGTGGAAATGGAATTAACCTGGTAAAAGTGGCAAAAAACGTGTTTAACTATGGTCACTTTAGCTAATGTGTTGGGCGACACCTACTGGCAAACAAGTGGAACAACCTGCGCGAATCTACACCCCCCATCTTTCATTTTTTATTAAACGTATTTATTATTTCAAACAGAACAACGCAATATGTCAATACAATGCAGTACATATTATAATACAAATGAGCAAAATTGTAATACCACATACACAATGAATGACAACAAGAGCAATTCAACACAGATAAAGGAAAATAAAATTACAAATAAAGACCCCCCCCCGCACCATTCACTTTGTCATCCAGCATTCCCGCCTCCCTCAGACTGTCTCTTTCTTTTTCCACATACAAACACACGCCTCACAAACACACCGGGTTGTGCCAACCCAATATCACAACGATTTGACCGTCGTGACTGAATGGATTCAGAATCATTTATACGTCAAACATTATATTATCATATATGAGAAATATCAGATTAGAAAGATAATGTCAAATTGCAAATCATTCCGCTGATAACAACATAATATAGTTCTTTCTCTAGCCTTATTTCTTGTATTATTGCACCATGATGCTAAAAATAATTGACACATTTTTCGACCAATAGGCGTAGCAATAAATTCGGAAAAAGAAGGCGCAACAATATTCGGACCAATTGCCTTGTAGAGTTTTGTTGTGCCTCGTCTCTGATTGGATTGTATACGCGGAAGAATACAAAAAAACAGGACGTCCTTCGGTTTCTAAGAAGCCATTTTGAAAGCATGTTTCGGGCGCAATCAATGTCCCGTGATGAAGAAGAAGATGCAGAAGCCAACGAAAATGGTTACACACCTGTCTGTTTCTCCCACACCGTCTCCAATATGTCGGTACCATGGCAGCAGTCAACCGGCGGGATGTTAATAGCAAAGCGGGGTATCAAGCTGTGCTTGCTGGGTTAATACGTCACTGAAATGAGAGAGAGGAGAGAGAGTGTCTGTTGACTGTCTCTGTGCTCGAGACTTGTAACGGTCACCGGGAGTTTGTTCCAGTCGCCATGAAATCTACCAGCACTTCTCACGAGACACAAACCAACGGCCTCTTGACTGAGTAGCCTGAGGAGAAAGACAGTGTTCCTACCGTTGTGGTTGTGCCAACCAACCTACCGTCCATGGCTTCTGTGAGCCTGGTCTCCTCCCGTCCCCCAACCCCCGTTGTTGACAAAAACATGACAGACTCTGAGCTTGCAGAGGAGGAAAGGTCGAGTAACATTCTTATGCCGTCTGGAATTCTGTCTTTTACCCAGAATCTATCTCATCTGTGCGTCTCAGGTTCATGCTGCTTGTGTTACTGTTGTGTTACTCACGACAACGTTTCGTCGTTGTTGTAGACGGGCCTTTAGTTTCACATGATTAATTTATGCATGCGTTATAGCTAGTGAGCTTGTAGTAGTATTAACATTGTCCTGTCCGTCCAAGACTTAATTCCCATACCACGAAAGACATATTTTGGTGTAGTTTGTGTGAGCGGCAAAGCAACATCCCGTCGTCAATGTAAACTCATTGACTTGAGTAGGAATATGGGTTCAGTTAGTTATCACGGTGGTATTGTTGCATTCTGTGGAGGAGTAATGTGGGTGATGTAATCACTCTAGGCCCGCCCCCTTCATAATGAGTTTTAGCACCACCTATCGGACACATCCGCACATTGCTCCTAATAATTATGAATGGAAATCTGCTGTGCTGTAAATATGCCAGTGTTTAATGACTGTATGTTAGTCATTTGATCCTTTCACAACTCTCACTATCATTAGCCACTAATTCTATTATTATTTTTCGACACTATGTTATAGCTATTTGCTTGTGTTATTATACATGTTCAATGCACAACTGGTGCGTTTCAAAAGCATTTTAGTCATTTGGCAGATGCTCTTATACAAATCGACTTGCAGGAGCAATTATTGTTAACTATTTTGCTGAAGGACAAAATTATGATTTAATGAAGCAACTGGTTGTATCTTACCGCAGCTCTACGCAACAAGCGGATGCATTTAAATGCAACCAAAGTTTGATGTTTGTTTGTAACCGTGGGAACAGTTTACTTGGTGCAAATACACGTCCACATACGACCTAAAACTTGTACAGATATTTAATGTGAAATTATTGTAAACCCATAAGAACATAGCTAACTGGCGTATTTCGGATTTTTATTTATCATCCACATATAACATGCTTATTAATAGAGGTATACATGTATAAGCATGATATGCCAGTATTTTCCCATCTAAGGTCCATTCAAAGGAAAAGCATTTTGTGACATTTACCCCACCCTCATCCACCTAGTAAATCTTCGCCACAGCCACATCACCAATCAATCTGATCTCAACTGTCATAACATGAACACATTTCTCCTGCTTATTCCATATATCAAATTTGAATGTCACTCCATTCAAACCAAGGATCAGGAACAAATTAAAATGTAACGTTTACCATTTATAATTACTCTCATTGCCCAGCATGCACATCTTCTCATGCCTGTTGAGACCTTTCAATTCCCCAACATGTTATCTGTCTGATTTATGACTAAGTAGTATTAATTACAGATAATTACGTAGACTAGGGACCTCTGGTTACTCCAGTATCCCTTTACTGCCATGTAATATGGTTTCACGTGAACAGATAACATCATCACATTTTGCACATATCCATAATGTTAAACATAAATAATTTAAATGTTTATGCGGCCCATAGAGTAGAGTTTTAAAAGGTTGTAATGATTTTAAATGATGAAACTACTACTGAGGTATTTTTTGTAGCTTATTAAACACTGATAGCACAGCGTGTTGCAATTCATCAAGAACCTTTTATATTTTATTTTCAAAGTGAATTAGGCACAGTGTGTTAAAATGAGAAGTGGCCTATTCAGTTTTCTGGGAACCAGTCTTTTTGATTGTCTACATTGATATTGACGTGTACTAATCTTTTCAATAAAGAGAGGATGGCGAATTGGAAGATGGAGAAATAGATGATGAAGGGATTGGGATTGAAGAGGAGATTAAAGAAGAAGTCAAAGAAATGAATGAGGAGAACGAAGCAAAAGTCAAAGACGTCGAGAAAGAAAAGGAGAAAGGGAAAGAAAAAGAAGACAAGAAAGAGGACAAGATACACAGGCACTCCAGAAAAAGATACAAAAAAAACAGAGAGAAAAGGAGGTCAAAGAGGAGGCGCGACAGTCGTAAAGTAAGACCACATTGTCTAATAACAGTACTCAGAAATTTATTGGAAAACACTGCTTTCAGATTCTACCTATTTGACCTTCATACATTGATTGATTTTAATTTCATATCTTCCACTTGTTGAGTTATTCTCTGTGCCTGTGCCAGCTGAAATGACTTTCCAGCTTGTGCTTATGTCAATGTTGTAAGCGAGAGAGTGACATTGTGTGTGAGAGACACCGTTTCAAGTCAGAACACACACACACCGATCCTTTCTCTTGTTTCCCAGCACCACTCTCCTTCCAGCAGTTCCAGTTGTGACAGTTACGAGTCTTCGCCCGAGCGACCAGAGAGGCCTGAGAGAGACCGGCCTAAGAACAAAAAGATCCCAGAGAGGACTCACCGTGGCGGGGATTACGATAGCCAATCTGCTCCGGTAAATATGTCGTTTGTTGAACTAATACAAAACCGTTTAGATGCCAAATCATTGACAGTTTTTATCGTATACGGTTCTAAAAATAAATCAAAGAGTTGGTAGGGATGCGTTACGAAGGACACAAACCGTGCACACACTACACAGGACCTCTTCACTAATAATTACTGTCTGTTGGGACTGACTCTTATCCAGCACGGACGTGAACAATCCAGCACCGGCCATGGAAACTCCCAGAGGTCAGCGGGTCCGCATAAGAGCGGTGGCGGAGATTACGACAAATACAGCGATTACAGCGAAGACAAGTATGACTACGAAGGGGAGGGGGAGGATTATGAGGACGAAGAGTCGTGGCAGGGTAAAGACTCCATGGGGAGGGGACACGGATCCAAGGACCACATGAAGAGAGGCGGCATGAGGGGCACACAGAAACAACAGCACTGTATGTGGGACTTTCTGAATGTTTGGCTATTGTGGTGTGGTTCTCTGACATAACTGTGATTTTGTATTTTGTTGCAGCGAACCACAATGTTTAGTTAAGATGTGCTTATTTTATTGGACATACGCGATGTTCGTATGTGATCTGCAGTTGGGGGTCCACGGGGACGAGGCAGAGGAGCCGGAGGAAGAGGTCGGGGCGTGCTAAACAAGAACAACAAGAAGCAGATGCAACAGATGAAGGGCAACAAGAACTGGGGGCGTGGTCGGGGGCGAGGAACCGGAGCGGAGCAGGCCGGAGAGGGTATGAAGCAGGTAAGGATCGTACAATGACGTTTGGACAGTTGGATCGACTCTGTTGCAGTTCCAACCAATCCCTGTTGTTTGTTCGGTGGCCTTTTTGGTGAAGGTGGTGAGGATACTCTATGTTTCTGTTATCGGTAGCTGATATATAGATGATCTGATCCAGTATTAAATCTGTTATTGGTAGCTGATATATAGATGATCTGATCCAGTATTAAATCTGTTATTGGTAGCTGATATATAGATGATCTGATCCAGTATTAAATCTGTTATTGGTAGCTGATATATAGATGATCTGATCCAGTATTAAATCTGTTATTGGTAGCTGATATATAGATGATCTGATCCAGTATTAAATCTGTTATTGGTAGCTGATATATAGATGATCTGATCCAGTATTAAATCTGTTATTGGTAGCTGATATATAGATGATCTGATCCAGTATTAAATCTGTTATTGGTAGCTGATATATAGATGATCTGATCCAGTATTAAATCTGTTATTGGTAGCTGATATATAGATGATCTGATCCAGTATTAAATCTGTTATTGGTAGCTGATATATAGATGATCTGATCCAGTATTAAATCTGTTATTGGTAGCTGATATATAGATGATCTGATCCAGTATTTTTAGTATCTGTAGACCAATATCTATTTTCTCTCTGGTTATGTTGTCTAGGAGGGAGGTGGGAAGGGCCCTCCTGGTGGTTTCCAGAAGAAGCGTCCCATCATGACCAAGGAGTTCATCAATCAGCACACAGTGGAACATAACGGCAGATACATCTGTAAATACTTCCTGGAGGGGCGATGCATCAAGGTGAGATGAGTCAACTCAGCTATTTGTAGCAGTAGACATTGTCTTGGATTTCTGCTGGAGAAACAGCTCTAGCACATGGTCATACTAAGGCATCTTTGGCCTATGTTTGAGCACAGAGGTGCATCTCGTGTGGCCATACACAGAACAACTGTCAAATGGTGTCACAGTTGTGATGGTCATATGACAATAATTAGCTGGGATGCACGTTGAATCAATTCCCTCCCAAGGACCTACAACATGAACAGTAGGTGTTTTGTGGTAGAAATTGTGTTGTTTTGAATAAGAAAGTATATTGTATTCTATTACGGTCATTTATCTAACGAAATTATAAACGCCAATTTGCGTTCTCTTCCTCAGGGAGACCAGTGTAAGTTTGAACACAAGCTGGTGACACCAGACAAGAAGAAGGAGTTGTGTAAATTTTATCTTCAGGGCTACTGCAGTAGAGGGGACCACTGCATCTACATGCACAATATCCTTTGTTCCAATCTGAATATATGTAGGTAAACCATCTGGGCATTGTTCAATTCATTTGAGTGGCATTCAAGAAGTTAACGGCAATTCCAAAGATTCTCCCTTGTTAAGCAGTTGCTATGGTATAATTCTTTATTTTTACAATATGTAGAGATGACTTATAAATAATAATATAAAATACATGTGTTTGTACCTAAATACTCCTATGTTCACTACTATTAGTAGTAAAATGGCACAATTGAGAGCAACAACAATCACACTAGTTGAAAAGTTAATATAGTTATAAATCCCAATTAATGTAGGCTAGTGTTATTCACCATTATAAAATAAATTGCAATGTACTGGACATAAATGTCCATATCACCCAGCTATACTCAAGAGTTTCCACTTATCCGAGAGTAATTTCTCCATGGTTCTCCTTGACTTGTGACACGTGAATATCCCTGTAAATTCTACCATACTGGAGCAAAGTGTTACCAGGGAGACAACTGCAAGTTCTCACACAACTCTCTGAACGACGTGACTAAAGACCTGCTCGATAAGGTGAGGGAACCAGCTGAAACATCTCCAATGATCTCAACTAATGTCAGTCTAAACATTAAGCGGTAGACTTGTTTCTGAAATTGATCAAAAAAGCATCTAACAGAAACTGGACTTAAAGTTTACTACAGTCAGACAGTGTTCAGCTTTAGCGACATACTCTCTTCAGATTATCAACACAGAGGAGGAAATCGCCCATGAGGATGAGATTGAGTTGGAGGACCTGAGGAAACAGGGGATCGCCCCCCTGCCTAGACCCCCACCGGGTGTGGGGCTTCTCCCCACTCCAGGACCTGGTGGTACCGGGCCAGGAGTCGGGTCTGGAGGTCATGGAGCCAACTCCGGCCCTGGTCCCTCGAGTCCGCAGGAGGGAGGCAATATTGTGGCCAATCCAGTAGGGAAGAAAATCCCCTCTCTGTTTGAGATTGTGGTTAAACCTACAGAGGACCTGGCTCAGAAGATCGCCCAGAGGTAGCTTTCTGTTATTTATTCTTATTATCTTGTGTTTATTGTAGACCTGTACCTGACTTAAACTGTTGTCTGTTGGCTATTCTTTACAGAGATTAGACTATTCATTCATTTTTTTCTTTTTTGTTCATAATAGACCTGGATAATACATCTGCCAATCAGAAATCAGCATGAGTTTCGCTGTTGATTTCGACCACATTAACATAAGCAAATGAGTTATGGGAACTTATTTTATGCATTTAAAAATCAATAAAGACAGCCGCATGCAAGGCTTCAGGCTTACCAAATATAGATTTGTCAAAATAATGTGACAGGCAGCACAAATGTTTTATTTCATTGTAAAATTAAAAACAATGTGTAAATGAGTAATCAGGTTTGAGCTTTTTTCATCAAATAGGTCTAACCACATAGATATATGCGCATGTCACAGATTGTCACAGATTTTTTTGGGTGCTAGAATATAAACATATATAGGCATATATCTATAATTATTGTTACTCTAATAACTTTTTATTTCACTGACCCAAAAAACAAAAAATCTCAGTCGAGTGAGTTGTTTTCCGACTGATGATTCGGCTCGTCGATTTTCAGGGGGCAGTCCTAATATATTGTAAAGTTTGTTTTGTTTCCCCTCTGCTATTTATATAATATAATATTTCTGAATTATGAACGATTTTTCCCATGACATAATATGCACACGTCACAAGCTATATAATTCAGCTACATTCAACCTCATGCCGGAATATTCTAAAATGTAAAAAAAAAAAACAAGAATAATTAATAATTCCCAATTTCTGTGTCCCAGCGGGTCCAACTTTAACTCTCAGTCCGGGGACCAGTTTTCCGGGGACGAGTTTGAAGAAGAGGGTCCCGAGGATGACGAGCAGCAAAGCGGACCCAGCTGCCCCCCACCTTGTCCTTCTGAGTCTCCGCCTGGGCCCATGGGGGCTTCTCTTCCATCCCATCTATCTCACACCGGGCCCCCAATGCAGCAACAGCAGAGCCCCCCTGGACAGCATCCCCAACACCAGCCCCCCCACGGGTTCCCCATGCCCCCACCTCCAGGTGACTACTGACCCTCCTCTGTCCACAATGCAGGTCTCCATCTGTAGCAGCGGTTCCAGTTCAAACCACTAATGTGTTGTTGGTTACCGTCTCCAGGTCCACCGCCACCCTTCCTGGGTAATCGACTCAATATGAACATGAACCTCCAGAGGCCCCCTCCACCATTCCCGCCGTTCCCGGACCCCATGCAGATGCTTCAGAACATGAACATGCCGTTCCAAGTCATGGGAGCCATGGGCCAGAACCCGGCAGAGTTTTTCAACTTCATCAGGAACCAGACTCCGACGATGGGAGGTGGGTTTTACAACTGTCCTTAACAGATTTATGGATTTTAGACAAACATATTTTAAAACTGTCTGGACACATTTGTCGGTACTCCTTAGAAAAGATGAGAAATAATTTGATTATTGTGATATTTCGAACAAATACATTTTTTTAAATCAGTATCACATGTCTCCAATCTTGTAATCAGTCATTCAGTCTCTTTAAATGGAGAAAAGGTGTCAATGAGCTGTTCGATATCATCGTGTGCAATACACTTAACATGGACCAGAGAAAGCTAAGTGGAGAGCTGCTGGATGAGATCAAATTGAAAATAATAGAAAAGCATGGTAAAAGTCAAGTCTACAAGACCATCTCCACGCAGCTTGATCCTGTCACAACATTTGCAAATGTAATTAAAAAGTTCAAGGTCGATGGCCAACCTGCCAGGGTGCGGCCGCAAGAGGACAATTAAACAGGAGGATAGAGCAGATAGTGAGCGAAGAACCAAGGATGGCTGCTAAAGAGATACAAGCTGAATTCCAATGTTAGGGTATGTCAGTTTCTACACCTGTCGCTTTTTGTGCGTACGTAGGCTTCATGACTGAAGACTCAAGAGGACTCCACCTTTGAAAGAAAAACAATAAAGATATACTTTGCTAAAATGCTAAGATTTGCGGGGGGGGAAAAACTTGGACATATGTGTCAAAACTGGATGTTTTTGGCAAATCACCATACTTGCAGTGAAACATAGAGGAGGCTTCGTTATGTTTTGGGGCTGCTTTGCTGCGCCTGACACAGGGTGCCTTGATATCTCAAGACTATCAAGACATTATGTAGCGGAGTGTACTGCCCAGTGGTAGAAAGCTTGGTCTCAGTCGCGTGTTCTCCAACAGGATAATGACTCAAAACACACAGCTAATAGCACCCAAGAATGGATAAGAGCAAAACATTCGACCTTCTTTGAGTCTTGATCTGAATCCTTCAAACATCTATGGATGAGCTGTAACATACAGTCTGCAGAAGGCACCCATCAAGTCTGAGACAGCTAGTGTAGTTTGCTCAGGAAGAGTGGGCCAAACTATCTGGACACAGGTGCAGTTTCATTGACAGCTTCAGAAAACATTTGATTGCAGTTTTTACCTTTAAAGGCAACAAAATATTAGGATAATTATCCGTTCATTTCTGTCCATGTCTTTTTTAATTTGTTTATTATTTACAATATTCTGTTGAATAAAAAATCTAAAGTCTTGATTTCTACTAAATATGGAATGGACAATGGTGGGTGCAAATTACTTTTAAGTTCATTCAGAGAAAATCGTAAATCTTCATTTTTTGTGGAGAGAAATTTGAGGACGTCTTTACTATTTTTGATGATTTTCCCTCATCTTTTTACTATCCTCTCACCTCCTACCTCTCCCTCCCCTTCCTCTCTCCCTCACCTTTTCTTCTTCCCTATCTATGCAGCAGACTCTGGGATGCCGTCCATCCAGAACCCGTCCCATCAGCCAGGGGGCGCTGACTCCCAGCTGCTGTCTCAGATTCAGAGTCTTCCACCTGCTGTCCAGTCCCAGATGCAGGGCC
This sequence comes from Dallia pectoralis, assembly GCA_029465975.1. Classification (NCBI taxonomy): domain Eukaryota; kingdom Metazoa; phylum Chordata; class Actinopteri; order Esociformes; family Umbridae; genus Dallia; species Dallia pectoralis. Next base: position 8,333,619 of record CM055764.1, on the reverse strand, counting down.
TTCCCCCTGCGGTACAGAAGGCCCTGTTGCTTCACCTACAACAGCAGCAGAGGCAGGACAGTGATCCACAAGGTTTGGATGAACAAGGTGGCAAAACCCCCAAAGGTGAACGTGAAGGATTATGTCAGTTACAGGAAATACCATTAGAAGTACAATTAGCCACTAGTCATGTGATCAGCAAACATGTTCAAACAATCTGCTTGGTTACTTGGCAACTCTTTAATGAGAATTCTGTTTATCTCAACATGCTCCAATTTGGCATTTCAGATGACTCCACTAACTGGTACTCCAGTGATGAAGACGATGGAAACTGCGTCACAGCCATTCTCAAAACTCTGAAGAAACAGAACGAGAAGCTCCAGCAGGTGTCACCGTCCACCAAACCTTCCCCTGGCCCACAGATGGCCCCCGGGGACCCCAGGCTCCAGAAGGAGCGGGCTCAACCCAGCGACCCCCGGATGAAGTCAGCCGACCCTCGACAGAGACCCCCCGACAATATGAGGAAAGACCCTGACCCCAGTGGTGACCCCAGACAGGCCAGGGACCCCAGGAAGGTACAGACATCCAGACTGTAAATAATAGTGCATGTGTTGCTTTGACACTCATGTCTGTTACTCCATGAGTCATGCTGCTGCCCAGGCAGCGTCCACTTTCTTCCAGTGAACGTTTTTTCACTTCTCTCACAGGTGAGGCCCCTGGAGGGACCTAACTCCTTCAAACCAGAGCTCCACCACCACCGCCAGACACAGCAGCCGCAGCACCACAATAAGCCTCCCTCCGGAGAGGATGAGGAGGACGGAGAGAGAGAGCTGAGAGAGAGAGCTTCACTTATCCCTCTGGATCCCTGCCAAGGTTATAGACCACGTGTTTTATGGAGAAATTAGTTTGGGTTTCATAGGTAGATTTATCATGCTCCATTTGCCAAGTCAAATTAAATAAATAGAATAAAAAATACCGATATATTTGCTAAAACAGTTTTTCCAATATTTCAAACAACGTTTCTGATATTGAACTGTTTTTTTAGGGGTAACTCTCCGTGACCCTCGCTGTCAGCTGCAGCAGTTCAGTCACATCCGGGTGGATGTGGTGTTACAGCGGCCGGCGTTCGCCTCCTCAGTGGTCTGGTCAGCCGAGGACCTCATCCCCTCGCTGGTCCCTAAACAGGAGCACTCCATCTATCTGCCCCTACCGCCCCTCATCGCCGACGCCCAGATGAACCGTGGCAAACACAAGACTTTATCCCCCGACCACTCTGTCTCCGTCCCCCCTCCGCACTTGGACCCACGTCTGGTCGCGGCCCGTCTGAAGGAGGGTGTGGGAGTGGGTCTAGGCAGGCTACCCTCCAGGACACTGGAGCCACGGAGCTCCACAGAGAGACTGATGGATCCCAGGCAACACAAGGCCTTGGGTCTGGACCCTCGGATGGGTCGCTCAGGTAGTCTGGACTCCAAGGTACCTGGGCTTCGGGAGACGGGAGGAGGAGGTGAGGTAGGAGGAGGTGCTGGCGGAGACCCCAGGCTGCAGAGGAGCGGTGCCAGCGTAGCCACCTCTTCATCCTCTAAAACCACTATGTCAACATTGTCAGGTTCGTCTTCGTCTAAACCCGAGGTGGAGAAGCCAGACATGCTGCCACCGTACGCCCCAGGGCAGATGTCCTCGACCGGTGGTGGGTTAGAGAGCCCCACCACCTCCACCCTGCTGGGGGGGATCAGCCTCTACGACCCCAGGAACCAGACCCTGCAGCTGGGCCAGCCGGACGAGACAGAGCCCCAGAGGAAGACCGGGATCCTCAAACTCCCAGCCAAGAGAGACAACCACGGCAACCCTCACCCATCGTCGTCGCCGACCCAGCGGTCCGCCCTGGAAGCCAAAGGGGGTACGGAGGTCAGCGCTGAGGGGTGTGGGAGCAACAGTGGACCTCCTCATACCCTCTCCTCTGCAGGGTCAGAGCTCCCCAGCTCCCCGGTAAAGGCCTCTGCACCTGCGCTCCACCACCTACCCATCCAGACCCTAGCAGGCCTGATCAGACCCTCCTATACAGACTCCAGACAGGCCAAACAGGTAGAGAAGGAGACCAGGCAGGAGGAGAAGGAGGGGGAGGACAATACGAGAGAGGAGGAGGATGAGAAGTCAAAGGAGGAGGATGAAGAGGAAACTGAAGACGATAGGCCACTGAAAGACGTGTTCAAGACCTTTGACCCCACCGCTTCCCCCTTCTGTCAGTAGACAATGGGGTTTTTTAAATGAAGGTCAACACCCCTTCCCCCTGTTTAAATGTCCATACATATATTTACAACCTTGTTGAATACATACTGTATTTTTTGTACATTCGAAGCGTGTATTATTATGATGTAACTTTACATATTTATTTATTTCAACTGTGTAAGAAAAAATGTGTTCTACGGGATGTTCCCCAGAACATATTAAAGTGTCACTCATTGTACATTGATGGAGATGGTCTAAGGTTTGGGTTTATCAAGGTCAGTAGGGGTTCATGTATGTGTGCAGGGCCTTGTTCTGAAATATTACTGTCATGAGCATAACGTGATGTTAATGGTTTAAGATGCATGGACAGTATTGCGATTTTAACTTTTACATGGATAAAATATGTGCTATTATAACAGTGCTTGACTTGGCCAGTTGACTAAGGTTCTACTGCTTGTTTTCCTTCACTCTTATGGACTTTTTAGTTTGAAGGTGTTTTAGCGGGGCAAAGCATATGAAACAGAGACAGATTATGGGTGTGACACTCAAATGTGTTTTATTAAAGAAAGAAACACTCTCTGGATGCAGCTTGTTGTTCAGCACCCTTTCTGCCTCTTATGGACAGCTTTATGGATCGTTATTGGTAACAGAGTTGACTACACCTCTACTTACTTGGCAACTCCTTATGCCTGCTTTGATTGGGCCGAATGTGTGGATGGGCGGGGCTGGCCCTCCTTGTCCGCTGGTAACGAGCACTCTCTTGACCGGAACAAGACATTGATGAGGCTGGCATGCCAAACTTTTTGCAGTTTTTAATCATTCATTCTTGGACATCTGGCATCACAAATTAAAACCAGCACCTATTTAAGTTCTGGTCAAGCACTGATTATTAATGAACTTTTAACATGGTTGTTTAATGAAACTGTACAGTATTTTCAGCTCGGTGTACGACCTCATTGTACAATCCTATGGTCGTACACCAACAATAAATGGTTCAAATAATCAAGACAGTCAAACAAGGACTCCAGCCCATCACAAGACACAGTATAACTAGTGCACTAGTAAAACTATAATCTCTATTCCCTTTCATTGTATATTCCAATATAATTTAAGACACTTTTACATGTGTTCCATGCTTGGAAAAGGTGGTAAAGATGTGGGTTTTATTTGGGCAACTTTGTGTGCTTGTGTATGGTGCTACTTTAGTTGGAGGTTGACTGAATTGAACAGTTTTCTTTTTTATTATATGGTATACGGTGACATTTTAAAAGGCTTCTTTTGTATCTTAAAGTGATTTTTTATGGATGGTGTAATGTGGGTTTTGTTATTTGGTTTTGTTTAATGTTAATATAGCTGTTATGTACCATCTGTATGGTTGCACTCAAAGATGCTCATCATGTGGAAATAAAATGCCTTTTTAATCAAAGTCTTAAATAAATCAACCATTTGACATCCTTTTCAGAGATGTGGTCTTGTATAATAATATGAACGGCCATATAATATGTTCATACCGTAATGCATTGCATGTCTTGTTCAAATGGCATGTAGAACAATATGTACGGCCATATAATATGCTCATAATGTAATGTGTCGTTCAAACTGCATGTAGAACAATATGTACGGCCATATAATATGTTCATAATGTAATGTGTCGTTCAAACTGCACGTAGAACAATATGTACGGCCATATAATATGCTCATAATGTAATGTGTCGTTCAAACTGCATGTAGAACAATATGTACGGCCATATAATATTTTCACAATGTAATGTGTCGTTCAAACTGCATGTAGAACCATATGTACGGCCATATAATATGTTCATAATGTAATGTGTCGTTCAAACTGCACGTAGAACAATATGTACGGCCATATAATATGCTCATAATGTAATGTGTCGTTCAAACTGCACGTAGAACAATATGTACGGCCATATAATATGCTCATAATGTAATGTGTCGTTCAAACTGCACGTAGAACAATATGTACGGCCATATAATATGCTCATAATGTAATGTGTCGTTCAAACGGCATGTAGAACAATATGTACGGCCATATAATATGCTCATAATGTAATGTGTCGTTCAAACTGCACGTAGAACAATATGTACGGCCATATAATATGCTCATAATGTAATGTGTCGTTCAAACGGCATGTAGAACAATATGTACGGCCATATAATATGTTCATAATGTAATGTGTCGCTCGTATTTTTACAATGTGCTCGGATGTTTTATCATAGGAAGTAAGACAATTGAAGTCTGTCGTTTTACTCGTGAGGCATCAACAAGTTGTTATTTGTAGACATTATTTTAGACTCCTTTGTAAAAGCACAGCAACACATGTTTTTTTCAGATCACGGAATATGCAACGCCAACTTGCATGGGTTTGGTATGTGTGGAGCACCCGGATAAGAGCCCGGATAAGAGCCCAGGATGCGCTGCAAAACAAACTTGGTTTTCTTGCCACAGTTCCGAGTCTAGTATCGAATGTGTTCGAGTCACTTAAATCCTTGGTCTTTTATGTGTGTGGGAGGAGCCAGACTGGGGGATTCTCTGTGCATGGAGGTTTTCCTCAAACCCAGATCATCAGTATCTGGGTTTGAGTTCTGCTGGGCTCGGTGCATCTGAAGGTTCCTTTTCCACTGGAAACACATTGAGGCGGCCTCCGCCCCTTCTGAGTTTGGTTCCGGTTGTTTCAGACCCTGTTTGGAAAATTATTTGTTTTAATTGAGAAACCGTACATGAACACTGATGAGACAATATGACCCACTGCCTGCATCAATCAACAGCATCAATGAGCCTGGCACACTCAACACACTCAGCAGGTTTGTGGTTTGTCCCAACGTGGACCACTTTATATTTCATTACAGGAGAGTCAAGGGGAGAAGCTCAGGACTAAAGGCATCAACTGTTACCCAAGCTGGTGCACAAAACTTTTTTGCAAGTAGGTGTAGAGCTCAAAACTGCTAAATCGACTCCAGCATAAGAATCAATGCATTTTCCAATTTGGCCGGAAACATACAGTAGATCACTCAGCACATCTTTGTTGTGTAAAATATTAGTTACAAAAAAATGATGGGTTACCTTAATACAGGCGGTCTCTGCTGCTTGGACTCCCTGCAGAACTATCTTAAGTAGGTTCTGGGCATTTTTCACAAGAATCTCATCTGAAGACTTGCTTCCCGCTGTTAAAGCATTAACACTGGACACAGGCCCAAAAACCACCACTTGGCTATAAGAACAACATTTCTACTGTATGTACATATTTTCTTTGTGGTAAAATGCAAGATCGTTGTTGTTCAGAAGTGAACAGGATGGAATTATGAAACGTAAGAATTTTCAATAGGAGGGTACCACATAAAACGTAAAAACAAACTAGTCCTTGACAGTTTATTGCGTGTTATTTTACATACATTGGATTGAGTGGTTTATTTGTGGATGAATCATTCACCTGGAGATGATTGTGAGTTGATTTGTGATGGTGAGTATCTGCTCCACTCTTAGACACAGGTCAGCTGAACTCTGCTGGTCCAAACAGTGGTTTACTATGACCTTCAAAAAGTTGCTGATAGACTGGCAGTTTGAGACCACACCCTTTGCCGTGCCGACAAACATCTCTTTGCTCTGTAAAATATATTTTAAAGAAATATTTAAGTATTCAGGACATAGTCTGTATGTATCCCAATTCAACCAGACTGCACTAAATGCAACCGAGTCAATTGACTGAGTGATTGGTTAATTTCTCTTCATTACCAGTATGGGTCCTTTCTTTCTTAGGTATTGGGCCATCTGGTAGATCTGGTCTGCCATCTCCCTGGTTACCTGGACAATACGGTTGTCCTGAGCATCCCACTGGTCTGTCTCTTGTTTGAGGAACAGGGAGGTGTAGGTAAGACATGGAGTGGTTGTGGTGTAAATGAGGGACTGGGTGGTGTTAGTAAGAGATGGAGTGTATGTGGTGTAAATGAGGGACTGGGTGGTGTTGGTAAGAGAAGGAGCGTCTGTGGTGTAAATGAGGGACTGGGTGGTGTTGGTAAGAGAAGGAGTGTATGTGGTGTAAATGAGGGACTGGGTGGTGTTGGTAAGAGAAGGAGCGTCTGTGGTGTAAATGAGGGACTGGGTGGTGTTGGTAAGAGAAGGAGCGTCTGTGGTGTAAATGAGGGACTGGGTGGTGTTGGTAAGAGAAGGAGCGTCTGTGGTGTGAATGAGGGACTGGGTGGTGTTGGTAAGAGAAGGAGCGTCTGTGGTGTGAATGAGGGACTGGGTGGAGTTGGTCATGAATTCTGTGTCTCTGACCGGTGACTTTAAAGCATCCTGCGAATTAATTAACGTCGTGTAATGTAAGAAAATGCACAAATATTAAACACTGGCAATTATATTTTTAGGCTTAAAGTAGACCATTTGCTAAAATAATGGCAGTAATTAATGTTAACAACTTATTTTTATGTTTCTTTTACAACAATTGTCAAATGATCAGCATTTACATACTTACATATTGTTTAGTTGTCGTCCTTAAGTGCAACTGGGGATTTGCAATACATTTACTGGCCTTTCCTGAGGTATTTATGTCCTCTGCAGTGATCTGCTGCCAGGGTGCAATGACAGGTTGGTAATCAACCCTCTTCACAGTAGTAGAAAGACCAGTCCTCGCCTCTTTGGTACTGCCAGATCTTCCAAGCTGCAGGTCAAGCTTAATAACCAACAACATTGTATTGATTGATCAGTGTGCTTGAATCTTCAAGAAGCGAACATATCTCTACCAACAGACACAAATCCCTGATGAATCAAAAGCGCACCACAGAGATGCAAATACCTTGACTTGTTCCTTAGCCTCCTGGTTTAGACCATCCATCGTATATATCTCCTCGGTTACGTAGCGAGCCTTAGCAGACCAGCACTGAATCAGTATCTCCAGGGTAAGTGTGTCGTCGATACAGCCGGTCTCCGCTATGAGCCTGGCCCGGCTCACTATATCTGAGATTTGGAAGGACAGGTGATCGTTGATGGACCTCAGGGAAACTCGAACGCGAGGCTGACGAATGTAGTTGAAACAGTCTTCGACACTCTTCGTTGCGGCTCTAACGTTCTCAATGAGCAATTCTGCAGCTGTGTCAAATCTTTCTCGCGCCTCCTTCGAGATCTTGTCACCTTCATGCTGCTCAGCAGCAGTGTAAGCTATGTGTAAGATGTCTCTGATCGGCATGCCATAGTCCTTGTTTGTTTTTTTCAAGTGGCTGCACATCACCCTCATTTTGATTAGGAGCTGCCTTCGGAGGAGTTCTGATCTGGCAAATTGAAGGATGCCTGAGTCAGTCAGAACACTGTAGTTCTCAGCAACCTGTAAGTAATCCTCGGTAAGAACTTTCAACTCCTCTTGAAGTTCCGTCAATGTTTTTACTTCGTAGGAGCTTTTACAGTTCGAGCAGGTCAGTCTCGCTGCCTCTTGGATCCTCAACGAGTTCTCGGATATGGCCGCCAATCGTTTCTGAGAAGTCAACTGTCTAATTAACGATTCCCTAGTCCCCAAAATAGTATCCAGTGATTTCAGTAAAATTTGGATTGACAATGCCCATAGAATACAAGGCCCGTCATGCTGATCTGCTTGACCTGATGTTGATGAGGTAGCAAGTTCTATCAGATGTCTTGTGTTGTTATGTGCTTTGTTCAGCTTGCTGTGTAAAGCCATAAAACTCTCCTTACATCCACTCGGGGTGGTTATATCGGATGACGTCAACAGCTGCACGACATTGGAACAAAGATTCATTACTTCGCTGAGTTCTTGCGCAATGCCACTGGAGGCCATGTTCGGCCGACAACCTTGAAACATTGAATAGATCTGCTGATACCATGCTCCGGCAGCTGGTAAGAGGAGCTTTCTGAGGTTCTTGATCAGGTCAGAGAGTAAAGTGCTGTGTTTGTAAATAGGGTCTATGTTCATGTTCGAGCTCATTGCTGTCTCTTGAGCTATCTGGACTAACTGAGGAGTCAGGCTCACTAACTCTGACCTGAGAATATCCAATGTCTGCATATCGACAGTGTCAACAAGAGTTGAAGCTTCTTTCGCAGCGTGAGCGTAACAGTTTGACAGCTTGAGAACCAGTGTACAGGATTTGCTGAGGACCGTTACATCTTTTTCTTTAGTCACAGTCACAACTTCGTACAAGAGGGGCAGAAGGTCAAAATCAAGAGGCTTTAAGATTGATTTAGCTTTGCCTGAAACAGCTGCCCCCTTTAAATCATATTGTAAATCTTCCAGTGCCAACGCGGGATCAACTCTTTCTTTTTTTGAGGGCTCAACTTTACATTCAGCTGGTGAATGTCTTTCTGATGGTACCACCACAAGAGCCTGTTCTGGTGCTTGACCAATGTCTCTTACTTCCTGATGTAGAGCTGACCATTGAGCTTTGTTGGCTGTTCCAACTGAGGGCAAAGCTCTACAGTGACGTGCTTCCTCACGCAGTGGACTGAGGAGGTGTGGGTGCTTCTGTCCATCAAGTCCTTCTCTTAAAACTTGAAATTGCTGAATCATCACTGAGACGTGCTGTAAAAAGATAGAGCACACATCCACATCAAGGTCGGAACCAAGCCACACCTCTCGGACTACACTGACCACCTTAGCCTGTGACGCTTCGACTTGTTTCAAAAGCACACGAAGGCCATTACGATAGATGGGGTTGTCACTTTTGTCCAAGTGCCTTCTGACAGCGTGGAACACTTGTTTTGTGTGGGATATTAGGTTATCGGCGAGCTTGCCGAACAGTTCGGGGTTTTCAGCTTTATATGCTGAGTTGCATTCACGCAATTCATTTGCCATCTCGAAAACTGCTAAAGACGTTAACTGTTTAACATCGAGCACGTCACAGAGAGCTCCCTGTAGCTGGATGGTCTCCTCTTCCCATCGCTGACACAATGTATGGAGTTTTTGCAGAACTTCGAAGAACTTCTCCGAGTCTGAACTGTCGCTATTCAACTCCAGCATGAGAAGTTTAATCCCAGCCTTTAGCCGCGTGAAACATGCCCTTGAGTTCTCCATGTTTTCTAGACCCTTAAAATCTGTGGCAAATGCAGAGATGAAACTTGCAACCTGGATAATCTCATCAGACTGTGAGAGAAAATCCGCGAGCAATGGCTGCAGAGAATCTGGATTTAGCTGCAAATCTTCGCCGGAATGACCCTCTAGAACTTGTCCAACCAAATCCACCAGCACTTTGTGCCGACGTGACCCTGTAACGCTGGTGTCCAGAACAAGGTAGAGAATTGCAGTCATCATGTCACTATCTAGCAGACAAATACGCTGCATCAATGAAGAACAGATACTCTGTAGCATCAGGTGATCACTCTCAAGATGCTCTGGGAATTTTATGAGCCTGTTAATTTCTGTCCAGAACTCTAATACATGCCGGCAGTGATCAACCACACTGTGCTGGAGTTCCTGTCGTGAGGAGTTAGCCACTGTGACGCAGTGGAAAACAAGGTCTCTCAATAGGCTGTCAAAGTTACTGTCTCCGATTGAGGAAGAACTAGCCAGGAGGCTTATCAAGCCATCTCGTCTCTCTGTGTAGTATCCGGTCATCCCTGAGACGCCACCGTCTCTACAGCGTTCACTCTTGAGAGTTGTTACGATGTCATTCACTGTGCTTTTCACTTTTCTCAAAATGTACGTTTTAGAGGCTCTGGCCTGCTCACTAGTTGGGTGTTTAATGGTGGTGACTATAGCCGAGTGAAGCAAGGAGATGCATTTTTTTAACGTGTCCAAACAATTCTGCAGGTTCTCAGTTTGCCTAGGGTCCTGGAGAAAAAAATAAAATAAAGGCTTAAGTTGCATCAACTGTTCTGGTAAACTGGTTGTCTTTTTCAAAGACTGTTGAGTGTGAATTGTCATTCAAGAGGATGGAGTAAATTAGCCTTTTGGAACCAAACTGATAATTTCATAACATTTCTTTTATTTGGTTTTACAAATGAAACATGTGATTGTAGCTCTCAGTCGGCAGAACCAGGCTGAGTTGAGAATTCTCCTCCACTTACCTGTAGGGTTTCAGCCCGTTGAACAACCAGATTGTTCAGAAGAACCAGGTCCTCTGAAAACTTCTGGAAGGCCTTAAACAAAGCTTGGATGTCCACGGAGGAAGCCAGAAGGGAAAGGCCATCCAACACCTGGTTCGCAGCTGCTTGGATCTTTCTCACGGTTGCGTCATCCTCCACTAAAAGTATCTGGACATTTCAAGGGAAAGAATCGATAGCAATCAAGTTCTCAGTAAAGACCCTTCAATGTTTGCCAGGCTTCAAAAGTCATTTTTTACAAGTTCAGACATGCCATAGTAACCTTTGAGTTTTACATGATAAATTATGTACTTTGATCATTCCCAGCAGAACATTCTGTGTAGCAGTGATGAGCTCATCTCTGTGCTCAGCTAGCCTTGGCTGAATACTGAGCTTCTGGGCTGCCAGAAGGACATGCTGACCAGATAGTATCATAGGCTCCACCAGGTACGACATTTCTCTCCTCATCACATCATCCTCTGTGACATCGGATCGCCTTTAAAGACAAAATAATACATTGGCAAAACAGAAAAAGACGTCTCTTTTTATCCTCGAAAATGAAAATATATTCTCCTCTGGGAGATAAGAATTGCTGTGATGAAACAAAGCATTAACTGGAAATGAGATATCATGACATTGTGTAAAATGCAGAGCTGTCTAGTTGTAAGGGAACACACGCAGGCAAACTCAGAAGTGAACATTTTGAGAGGAGAGAATTGAAATGTAGAATCTCATCACTTGTTGGCAACGGCAGCCATGTTCTTGGTAGCTCTGGCGACAACCTGTGCCGCTGCCTCCAGTTCACTCATATGTTCTGGTTCCTCCTGGCCATCAGACCCCTCACACAGCAGAACCAGGTAGACCAGGTGCGACACAATAGGAGCCACAACCTTATCTACAGCAGCTGTGTTGATCAGCCCACCTTGAGCCAGGAGTGATGCCATAATGTACTGGGAGGCAATACAGAGGCCATGCAGAAGGGATGTTAATAGAAGTTGAATTTGCACTATAGCCATTGTACAAAATTGTTTGCAGCATACATTTTCTAAACAAATGTATTTTCTAGGTCACAAAAATATATATATATATATATATTTACTGCATTGCTTTAAAAGCAGACCTTGAAAGTATTCAGAGATTATTAAGACTTTTATTATGTAATACCTGTTTGTTGAAAAAAAGTGCCGGCATTGTATAATGTTGAATTTACCTGTGACGATGACAAATCCTACGCACTATTCCGTGTAGTGCTGTGGTCCTGCCTCATCTTGACATTAACATCAATTATTTACATGTAACTGAGACAGATGCACTGTGCTTGATGTCTGTGTTTCTTGGCAACCAACACATATCAGCTCTCATTTACTTTTTATTAAAGACAAAACGCAACCTACTGGTCTGCCACCAGAGGGCGCCACACACCAAGACACACCTATTGACCGTAGCCATTTCAGATTAGGAGAACATTTCTTATTTCAAAAGAAAGAGTGAAAACACACTATTTTAATCTCAAATTTATCAACAGATAAATATACAGCTTGAACACGTTCAAACACTAACAGAACAATAATTGTATACACATGATAATTCAGTGACAGTAGTAGATCTTAAACCCAAAATACATATAGTGTGAGAAAGTTGAAACAACATACACATTTCAAATATTCCATCACAGTTACAACCAAAACATGTCAAGTGTTCCCCGCTCTATAAACACCCATAGATAATGATATCACGTGCAAACAAGTGTGAGTGTGTACAGTATTTGGCATGCCAGTGAAAATGAATGGGTGAAGCTAAAATATAGTTCTTTATTACAGAACCTGGTAGAGATCACTGCACAGGTCAGTTTTTAAAAGCATCTTCCTCCTCGTCATCATCATCATCACACAACGGCCCCTCTGATCAGCTGAGCAACAGTCACTCAGAACTGATTTCTCATTTAAGTTATCTATCCCTCAGCTGTGTAGTTTAACAAAAAGTTTCAGGTCTGTTTTGTCCCACAAATAAATGTATCTCAGATTGTAGCTGTAATTAAGTGCACTTACATTCCAACATGTTGATTTAAAACGGAGCCGTTCCCATAAGCCATAGTAGTTTATTCATGGTGATGGAGGACAGAGTAGCACATTCCCTAACCTTTCTATTTTTAGGGCATTACTCACCCCGTTTCTCTGCCATATAGGAGGGAGGGCTTCTCTTTATGGGATGGATTTGGCTTAATAGGTGCGTTTTTTTCCTATTTCAGATTTATCCAGCCTGGATTCAAACAGCGGTGTTCAGCTTTACTACGGCACGACTGTGGGTAAACAACATTCAACATCTTCTATTTGGTCACTGTCATGTTTTATAGTACCAAGTGTGAACCAACATCGAGGATTATAAAAACAATGACATTAAAAACTTTAGAAAACTGGCAATGTTTGTTATTATTTATCTGGATACCTGAGCAACAGGTCATGGCTAAAATAGCATTAGAATTGCGATTACCATCTAATGTGGCCTATGTTGTACTTATTCTTTACAACATTGTTTGTGAACTCTATCGGAGAGATTTTAACTGACAAACAAAATGATCTAACTTGCATCTGATGAATGGCTTCACGTGAACACATTATTGTACCCTTTGGAATATCAAGGAATACAATTGCTTTTTAACTACAATGTATTTATGTGTATACTGTTAAACCTTTCTTATCATTTACTTCACTCTAATACAAGGACAAATTCATGAAAAGATTCTGACAATATCAACTTTGGCGGCATTTTCTAATTTCCTTTCTGTGAATCATAACCTCTGGCAAACACTTCTGATGAGATTATAATCTTAATTTCAGCGACAAGAACATTTATTTGGCACAGAAAGCTGACATAAATATGACTTTGTTCAGGCTTTCCACTTTACTGCCTCAGAATACATTACTTTGTGAAGACTTCTTAAAGAAATGTGGCAAAATATGTGTAAATATACTTTTCTAGCTACAGTGGTGTCCATTTAAATATGACGTGATTTACGGTCAGGTCAAATACAGTCATTAAACATTCATTATTTTGTTTGAATTTCAGGCTTTCTTAAGGCCAGGGGCTACTTCAATGGGTGACACAATGTATCTGTGTTGGTGAATTAAAGTTGAACATACGACACCAATCCAATGTTGATTTGAACGGACTTGATGTGGTTCACTCACTCACTGTAGCAAACACAATGGAGGAATGATATTCAAGAGATATTCGTGAGCAATATACAGTACAAAATTAAAAGATACAATCTTTCACACTCGAGAACTGTCACAAGAATAATACTCAAACTGACCCAACTCGTATATACTGATACTTTACATGACACGCCATTGACCTTGAAAAAAGACAAATCTTTGGAAACATGGAATCAACTCTTATCGACTCGGACATCAGTGCTTCATAGAAAAACAGATATATGCTTACATTACACTTGAAAACCTGCAACATCATCTCAAAGCCCCAGTTAAACACAATGTGGCTTCAATACGTATATAAAAATACATTTTGCTTTATTAAAACAGAGCCCTGAGGGTTTTTGTTGTCCTTTCCGATAATAACATCTGTGTCACTTCTGTGTCACTTCCACTTCCTTTACCAAGGAAGTAAACTTCCTTGGGCTTATTCAGAGATGTGGAGCACTTTACAGATACAAATAGAATTAATTCGGCTGACGCAATTCCCTGTTCCGATAAATCTCACAATAATTTATCTTCTAAACAATTCATCAATCCGAACATGTTCATTCCTGTAGTCAGCAAGACACACCTCTGTTTGTTAATGTGACAGGAAATGACCTCTGAATTATCCACGGGACTAATTGAATGATTTAGTTAATGTCCTATTTATTTGGCACCAAACTGAAATACTATAGGACTTTAATATTATACTCAGGAAATGAACGACACATGAGAGTACACAGACATTTGCTCTGTTGTTGGGCATCTGTTTGGCTAATGGCCATGGCCCTGACCTCCTCTTCTGTATTCTGGCACGAAGGTCTCTGTCATCCATGTTCTCATTGAGAACGCCTTAACATCTACAGAAGGTAACATCTTGATTAATATGTGACCGCTCTCCTGATTTAATCAGGCTATGATTTTGTTCACAAATTAAAGTGGATAATATCTAACTGGAAAGGACTCCTTGGGCTTGTCCAATAAGAAACAAGGATTTTCATTCGCGGTCACATTGAAGTGAACTCTGACCCTAGTAAGCCGCAGCGACCATCACCTCAGATTTCCCATGATCCCCTGTACCCCAACCCAAAAAAAGTCTCCCTCCGAAAAATCCGGAGAATATTTCTTCCTCTTCCACATATGGAATATTGAAGGGCCCTTGGTCCTGATTTGCTGGCTGTGATAAAAGCCCCCAGCTAATTGGATCATCCATTGACCCAATCTCTGCGTCCATTGACTCCTTTGTCTCTCATTGTTTTTTTTCCACCCAATCCCAGCTCTCGTCACTGTCCTTTCGGTTCATTTCGGCCTCGATGATCTCCCGGTAGCGCCGGCGGAAGAAACCCATCTGTGAGAGGAGGAGACGAGGGAGAGGAAGACAAGAGGTGGAAGGAGAAGACAAGACAAAGTGAAAAGGAGTCAAAGAAACACGTGCTGTTACCTCAGATGCCTGACCTGGGAAGATTACAAGGCTTTCATATCATTGCCTCTGTTCATATGGTCCTCGACACTCGGCAGTTTCTATAATTCTCAGGTTGGATTGAGTCATGGCCAGACTGGTCTGATCTGTCATCTGTTTTTAAATGTGTATTTTAGCAGTGGCTGATTCAAGCTGGCAAAACCTTCAGTTACCAAACTCTCAAGGAGGGGCTACTCTGGGCCTTCTGCACAGTTGTTCTTCGGGTCAATGTTTTTATATTTTACTACCTATTATATAAGACATTGAAAGACTGACAGCAAAGTAAGGTCAGGGGTGAGTGTGGGTCAGTATGGAGGCATCCCTGAGGTGGCAGCTCCTAGATCACTAGATCATAACGGTCAGTGGTAATGAGCTGTGGTTAATGTGTGGTGGACCTACAGGACAGATATTTCACCAGTCCAGAACCACACGTTTCTAATACACTGTCCTTCATATGGAAACCCCCAGACATGAACCACACGAGAGGATGTTCAGAACAGTGGCCAGATGGGAGTTCACTGACTGAAATATATAGTGAGACGCGTGGCTCCAGAAGGAACCAGAAGGAACCAGAAGCCCATGCGCTGACAGAGGTATCTGTCATTCTGCTTAGAGATTTTTGAATCAATCTTTATCTTCTTTCTGCTATTCAAATTTTTTTTAATCAAACAATGACCTGATGGTTGTGTGTACTGTGTAGTATTATCACTGATTATTAAAAGTGTTATTGTAGTTTTAAGTGGTTTAGGTTTTGTCACTCAGGGTTAAATAGGAATGGGCTCCAATCGGGAGTCAACAGAGAAACTAATTAAATTTGCCATTTTTAAAAGCAATGAGCTGTCTGTCTTCAACTGGATGTCCCACTCCCTGACATAAAGCTCGTATGAGGACAACTCCTACACGGACCAATACAGTAAACGCTGTATAGATGGATAGCAATAAAGAAATACAGATGAACGGGAAGCAAACACGGACAATTATAGACAGGCGATTATGATAGAGAGGTAGAGACAACAGATCCATGGTGAGCGTCAAATGAACACGCTTCTGTAAGAAAGCAGTAAGCTCAGCGGGAGGAAACTGAAGATGATGACATTTCTCGGTCTCTCTAGAAGTTTCTCCATTCGTTTATATTATTTTGGCGCTGACCATTTATTGATACAGACCGCCTGTCCCTATCGTCACCCTATTCCCAGACGAACACTACTTCCGACCAGGGCCCTTGACGAGAAACAAGTAAAGAATTCCAGCTCTTGGATTTGGGGGTTTTCTTTTGGCAGGGTACTTAAGGACTTAAGGAAACAAACGAGGGACGGGTGACTGGTTTTAAGCACACACACACGCACGTACATACATACTGACACACACACACACACACACGCACGCACGTACATACATACTGACACACACACACACGTACATACATACTGACACACACGCACACGCACGTACATACATACTGACACACACACACACGTACATACATACTGACACACACACACACGTACATACATACTGACACACACGCACACGCACGTACATACATACTGACACACACACACACGTACATACATACTGACACACACGCACACGCACACGCACGTACATACATACTGACACAAACACACACGTACATACATACTGACACACACACACGTACATACATACTGACACACACGCACACGCACGTACATACATACTGACACACACACGCACGTACATACATACTGACACACACACACACGCACGTACATACATACTGGCACACACGCACACACAAGCACACACACGCACGTACATACATACTGACACACACGCACGTACATACATACTGACACACACACACACGCACACACACACGCACACACACACGCATACTTACACTTTACTCACACACTCACATACTCAGACACACACACACATACTCACTCACACACACACACACACTCACACACAAACACGCACTCACACACACATACTCACACACACATACTCACACACACATACTCACACACACATACTCACACACACACACACACACACACACACACACACACACACACACACACACACACACACACACACACACACACACACACACACACACACACACACACACACACACACACACACACACACACACACACACACACACACACACACACACACACACATACTCCACATGCACATTGCGGAACCAACATTCCAGGGTTTAGTCGTGGTATTCCCAGTGGAAAAAAGAAGGTAATAGAAAAAGAGGAAAATAATTGCCGTTTTGTGCAAAGAGATGCAATGGGCCTCTGACCCAGTCTTAGGTGTGAATGCTGTTTCCCCTCCTGAGATCTCTCTCTGTTTCATGTGTGTGTGTGTGTGTGTGTGTGTGTGTGTGTGTGTGTGTGTGTGTGTGTGTGTGTGTGTGTGTGTGTGACTGTGTGTGTGTGTGTGTGTGTGTGTGTGACTGTGTGTGTGTGTGAGTGAGTGTGTTTATGGTCGGTGTAAATTATAGCCAGGTCCGTGTTGTGTTCCGCGTACGGTTGTTAAAGCCCAGCCAGGAGCAGTTTCTCGTATGACTGACTGCATGCTGTTCTAATCCAACTGTACCGTGTGGGAACTGAGCCCTGGAAAACTGAGCACTGACAACGGCATGATGACCGAGAAATTGTGCCCATAATAAATCACAAAAACTGCTGTCTTTTTCATTACAAACGATAACTGGCATATGGGAACATCCAAGAGGTTTAGTCTGTATACCATCTATTGGCCTTCAAACAATGAAGCTTGTTTTTTACCAGCTAGAGAACTGGGACAAACATGTTCTAACAATATGCCAATCGACGTTATTTAGTGGAGGAAATTACCATACCATACAGAAATTGAAGATAATTATGCGGTGAGGGAAGATAATTAAGTAGATTGGTGATAATTATGATTCTTGTCATATGCGTAAATCATGGGGCAGTAATAATAGCCTTTATAGCTTTGTGTTAGGATTTCCCAAATATGTCAAATGAACTGACCCGAATCCTGGATCACATGACATCCACAGACATATGGATCACATGACATCAACAGACATATTATGGATCACATGACATCAAAAGACATATGGATCACATGACATCAACAGACATATGGATCACATGACATCAACAGTCATATGGATCACATGACATCAACAGACATATGGATCACATGACATCAACAGACATATGGATCACATGACATCAACAGACATATGGATCACATGACATCAACAGTCATATGGATCACATGACATCAACAGACATATGGATCACATGACATCAACAGACATATGGATCACATGACATCAACAGACATATGGATCACATGACATCAACAGACATATGGATCACATGACATCAACAGACATATGGATCACATGACATCAATAGACATATTATGGATCATATGACATCAACAGACATATGGATCACATGACATCAACAGACATATGGATCACATGACATCAACAGACATATGGATCACATGACATCAATAGACATATTATGGATCATATGACATCAACAGACATATGGATCACATGACATCAACAGACATATGGATCACATGACATCAACAGTCATATGGATCACGTGACATCAACAGACTATGGATCACATGACATCAACAGACATATGTTGAAATGTTTCCTCCCAACTAACGAACAGAATGAATTTACACAGCCAGAAACTCTCATCTGACTCCATGAAATGTCTTCCATACAGAGACACGAATATATTTAAGTTTTTACTCTGATTTTGGATGTAAAGAAAACATTTAGGAACACCTGAAGCAAATTAATATAGCTGTTTTTGTTTACCTGCCGGAGGAGGTAGTCCAGACCGGAGATGACATGGCTTGATAAATACGCTTCCAAATGTATCATTATCAATCATGTTTGTCTCTTTCGTCTAGTACTGACAGTTGTAATAGTTACCTCATTAGGTGTGCTATATAAGTCAATATAAAGGTGTGCATCTTAAAATAAGATGCCTGTGTAGAACTCTCTGTGTAAAAGCCCCTGCTAAAGCATTTATACACTGTAATGAAGAGGACAATGTGTTAATCTGTTTGTATTTTCGTTACCTTCCAGAGTAGTACAGCCAGCAGAAGGAAGATGAGTATTCCCACCAATAGGCTGATGGCAATGATCCAGCCGACCACATAGCCCCTTGGCTCCTGGCTATGGAGCGCCTCGAACACCAGCTGCAACAGAATGACAACACTATTAAACATAGCCTCGATCACAGCGTAGCGCTGGGCCAACTCCTGTGCACATGACAAAGACGAGACCAAACCTGATGTTGTGTGTTAAGTAACACCTGTCCGATGTAGTCTGAACCGTCTCCGTAATGACGCATACCTATTTATTCCAGCTGTCCTACAACAGGAACGCTTAATCAAATACTGCTAAAGTTCCGAAGGGTTCCATGTGGTGTATAAACATTGACGTAACGTCAGATTGGACGCGAGTTTCTCCAGACACAATCAACCGGGACGGAGACACATCTTCACATCATCGCGACTACATCCAAAACACAGACTCGACTACGAGACAGGAGACTAGAATAACCAGAACTACCAGAACCATAATTACAACTGATGCTTGCAGCACAACAGAACCAAACACTTGTGTATGATAATGTATTTTGCTGCTCGAATAAAGCATAGCCGGGGGAAATGTGAAATGTCTGTCACTTTTAAACTGGCTCTTGGGAAGTTCCTTTTCTAGAACAATATAGATCTTATTACTTGTTCTGGCTCCCAAATCCCCATGAATGCGTTCTACTATTGCCCGGGTTCTGTAACACTCCACAGTAAACTGTCCACATTTGTGTACTTTATAAGGAATAGGCCGCTGTCTGGGATGGAGTGTTGGCTGTGTGAGGGACTGGAATCTCTAGACAAACACTACAAATACATATTTAAAAGAGGTCTGATGTCTGACAGGATGATTTAGATAATCCCTGAGCTGAAAGTTAAATAAATCACACAGTTGAAACACAAATAAATCCAGGAGTCTGTTCTGTTCACCGGGTTCTGCAGATAGCATTATTCAATCCCACATCGTAACTGGGAGTATGTGCACAGCCACTTATGAAATGACTACAAACGTAATGTCTCTGTGCGAATAAAATTATTCTTCGAAATGTAACATCTTTTTACGATGATTTCCAAATTACATTAATTCAGTGGTGCTCTGTAATAATCGCATTTATGAGCTCACTGTTTTCTAGTTGGCAAACAACAAGTGAGAACGACAAACATTTGAAAAACAAGCCAGACCACAAAAAATCTAAAAGTTAATTAAGTTACAGTAACTGTTGACTGGCTCTTCGCTTGACATTGGTTTAGAGTGACATGGTAAATTATCTGTTTATTCTGACAAAACAATAGTTAATTTAACCCTTCATGACTAACTGTCAACCACAAGCCCTGACACATGCTTAAACACTGAAGGCCTGGTTGCTAGCTGGAAAAGTGTGTGTGTGTGTGTTGGCGCACATGCGTGTGTTACGGTGTCCGTGCATGTCAGGAATACAAGAACAGCACTATAAGTAGTGATAACGTCTCACAAAAGTTCAAAAGAAAGATTAAGAAACTGCAGGTTTAAGATGAATGAAGTGTTGTAGATTTCAATGTTTCACTGTTGGTGCAAACACCATGTCTTCAAATAATATGTGCAATGAAACCTGTATATATCGCCCTGGCTTGGCTTATTGGAAATGTCATTTTGGCCCAGACCAGCAAAGCTCATGAAATCTGAACGGCCAGACAGACTAAAACAAATGCTGAGGACATTTAAGAAATATTTTGAATAAACTGAACAATGGTCTGGGCTGAGGGTGGATACTCCTTCTGGTAGTCATCCATCATCCATCCATCATCCATCCATCCATCATCCATCCATCCATCATCCATCCATTCATCATCCATCCATCCATTCATCATCCATCCATTCATCATCCATCCATCCATCATCCATCCATCCATTCATCATCCATCCATCCATCCATCCATTCATCATCCATCCATTCATCATCCATCCATTCATCATCCATCCATTCATCATTCATCCATCCATCCATTCATCATCCATCCATTCATCATCCATCCATTCATCATCCATCCATTCATCATCCATCCATTCATCATCCATCCATTCATCATCCATCCATTCATCATTCATCCATCCATCCATCCATCCATTCATCATCCATCCATTCATCATCCATTCATCATCCATCCATTCATCATCCATCCATTCATCATCCATCCATTCATCATCCATCCATTCATCATCCATCCATTCATCATCCATCCATTCATCATCCATCCATTCATCATCCATCCATTCATCATCCATCAGGCTTCCACAATAACACACCATCCTGACAGGAACATACGACACGTAAGGAAAAGGAATATGTCTTTCCATTTAAACAAATGTGACCTCTTTAAATCGTGATGTGTTACGAATACAGTAAAAGTGAGTCCTAAATGTCAGGCGATTCCGTGCTCAGTGCTCTAATGTTGAACAGGGCCCAGATAATATTATCTAAAAAGTATCACACACTACAAAACAAATGAGTTCAGTTGGAGTTTTAACATACTGCTGTGTCAGACTCAGGATTTAAAGAGAGGCCAAGACCATAAGTACTGAAACTCTTCAGGTGACCAGGATAAATCACTAATTAAAAAAAAATAATTTGGGACTGTTGATGGTACCTGCTGTCGTCATGGATACCACTCCATTTGCGTTTGTGCGTACGTGCATGTGGGAGAAACTGACACATGACACACGTCGCCTTCTGATTAATACCCGGAATTTCTGACTTCAGAAGAGTTTTTCCCGTCCTGACAATATCTAAAACATAAAACAACTAAAACACAAAGAGCCGATTTGTCAAAATGTATCTAATATACACAACATTCACCAGACCAATTGCCTTTGACAGGGAAAAACAACATGTTGTCAACTGTTTATGAACAGCCTGTTGATAACAGAAGGATGAACAGAGTCTCACCAAACCTACATCCAACTAGGGGACTGTAAGTGATAATGATTATTAATACTACAAATACTTCACATTTACCAGGTCAACTGCAGCGCAGGATGATCTGACAAGATAATTCCAATTATTTAAATCTTCCTCAGGGGAAATGAACCAGGGCTTAGTGATCTCAGAGGCTTGTCAAGGGGGTTTGGGGTTGTTCATTTAGCAGAAACTCAGGGGTTGAAGGTTACATTTGAGGGGGGGACTAAAACCTGCAACTGAGCGCTGAGAGGAGAGTGAGTCTTGTCTGAATCATGGAGTTCCTTTTGGGGCATTGCAGTGAAGTGGAGGGACTAGAGGTCAGAAGATGCAGCAGCCTGGTGGGGCCTAGGGCCAGAGAGAGAGCTGCAAGCTGGTGCCTGAAGGTCCATCCAGGTCAGAAACTTAATCAGCTAAGAGGATCAGGGAGGAAGGTGCACTTAGCACTCATTACTTCCCTCCACTGGTCCACAGGCACATGTCTAATCACTCAACTCATCCTGATGTCTCAGAGGAGAACATGTCCTTGAGAAGCACAGCTGAGGACACCGAAAATACAATGACACCATCCACACACACATACACATATTATATATATATACGCATATTGAGCTGGTTCCCTTTGAAAATGTCATATATACATTCAGCTTTTGTATACAGCTCCAAAATTCAGCTTCTAGATTCAGCTTCTAGATTCAGCTTCTAGATTCAGCTTCTAGATTCAGCTCCTAGATTCAGCTTCTAGATTCAGCTTCTAGATTCCGCTTCTAGATTCAGCTTCTAGATTCAGCTTCTAGATTCAACACATTAGGCAGCCTCACTTTTAACACTTCACAGTCAGGGAATAAAAATGACCGTTAAGTGTCTGAATGGCATCAGGTGGATGGAGAACATGCTCATTTGATGTGGAATTAATGCCCACGACTCTGCTTTAGGTAGCTCTATATAGGTGATGTACTTACTGATGTGTCTTCTGATAGGCCATTGGGTAGCTCTATATAGATGATGTACTTACTGATGTGTCTTCTGATAGGCCATTAGGTAGCTCTATATAGGTGATGTACTTACTGATGTGTCTTCTGATAGGCCATTAGGTAGCTCTATATAGGTGATGTACTTACTGATGTGTCTTCTGATAGGCCATTGGGTAGCTCTATATAGATGATGTACTTACTGATGTGTCTTCTGATAGGCCATTAGGTAGCTCTATATAGGTGATGTACTTACTGATGTGTCTTCTGATAGGTCATTAGGTAGCTCTATATAGGTGATGTACTTACTGATGTGTCTTCTGATAGGCCATTAGGTAGCTCTATATAGGTGATGTACTTACTGATGTGTCTTCTGATAGGCCATTAGGTAGCTCTATATAGGTGATGTACTTACTGATGTGTCTTCTGATAGGTCATTAGGTAGCTCTATATAGGTGATGTACTTACTGATGTGTCTTCTGATAGGCCATTAGGTAGCTCTATATAGGTGATGTACTTACTGATGTGTCTTCTGATAGGCCATTAGGTAGCTCTATATAGGTGATGTACTTACTGAGGTGTCTTCTGATAGGTCATTAGGTAGCTCTATATAGGTGATGTACTTACTGAGGTGTCTTCTGATAGGTCATTAGGTAGCTCTATATAGGTGATGTACTTACTGATGTGTCTTCTGATAGGTCATTAGGTAGCTCTATATAGGTGATGTACTTACTGATGTGTCTTCTGATAGGCCATTGGGTAGCTCTATATAGGTGATGTACTTACTGAGGTGTCTTCTGATAGGCCATTAGGTAGCTCTATATAGGTGATGTACTTACTGATGTGTCTTCTGATAGGTCATTAGGTAGCTCTATATAGGTGATGTACTTACTGATGTGTCTTCTGATAGGCCATTAGGTAGCTCTATATAGGTGATGTACTTACTGATGTGTCTTCTGATAGGCCATTAGGTAGCTCTATATAGGTGATGTACTTACTGAGGTGTCTTCTGATAGGCCATTAGGTAGCTCTATTTAGGTGATGTACTTACTGAGGTGTCTTCTGATAGGCCATTAGGTAGCTCTATATAGGTGATGTACTTACTGAAGTGTCTTCTGATAGGCCATTAGGTAGCTCTATATAGGTGATGTACTTACTGAGGTGTCTTCTGATAGGCCATTAGGTAGCTCTATATAGGTGATGTACTTACTGAGGTGTCTTCTGATAGGCCATTAGGTAGCTCTATATAGGTGATGTACTTACTGATGTGTCTTCTGATAGGCCATTGGGTAGCTCTATATAGGTGATGTACTTACTGATGTGTCTTCTGATAGGCCATTAGGTAGCTCTATATAGGTGATGTACTTACTGATGTGTCTTCTGATAGGCCATTGGGTAGCTCTATATAGGTGATGTACTTACTGAGGTGTCTTCTGATAGGTCATTAGGTAGCTCTATATAGGTGATGTACTTACTGATGTGTCTTCTGATAGGTCATTAGGTAGCTCTATATAGGTGATGTACTTACTGATGTGTCTTCTGATAGGTCATTAGGTAGCTCTATATAGGTGATGTACTTACTGATGTGTCTTCTGATAGGTCATTAGGTAGCTCTATATAGGTGATGTACTTACTGATGTGTCTTCTGATAGGCCATTAGGTAGCTCTATATAGGTGATGTACTTACTGATGTGTCTTCTGATAGGTCATTAGGTAGCTCTATATAGGTGATGTACTTACTGAGGTGTCTTCTGATAGGTCATTAGGTAGCTCTATATAGGTGATGTACTTACTGAGGTGTCTTCTGATAGGCCATTGGGTAGCTCTATATAGGTGATGTACTTACTGGTGTGTCTTCTGATAGGCCATTAGGTAGTTCTATATAGGTGATGTATTACTGATGTGTCTTCTGATAGGCCATTGGGTAGTTCTATATAGGTGATGTACTTACTGATGTGTCTTCTGATAGGCCATTAGGTAGTTCTATATAGGTGATGTACTTACTGAGGTGTCTTCTGATAGGCCATTGGGTAGTTCTATGGCCTTCCCATCCACTCTCACTGTAGCCCTCGTCACAAATTGGATCAGCGACGAACTGTCCTGTAGGTGTGTGTGTGTGTGTAAGAGATAGGGGGATGTTATTGCGTTAGATTTACTCTTGAATATCCGTTCTTAATAGCCTATGTACAACTTTGTAATATACTTGTTGAATACATGCGGCATTTAATATTGAATTCACTGTATTCATGTATGTATTAATTTATTTAGTGTAACAAATATTTTTTTAAATCCATGTGATTAACATGCGTTTACCCTATTGAGTATCTCCGTGTTCAGCAGAACTTTCACATCTATATTAATAGCTTCTTCTTTAGACTGGGAGCCCAAAGTACACAACATGGATAAACACGCTCTTCCAGGCCGGTCACAATCCTATGGGCGGAGGGAGAGAGGAGGGGTGAGGACAGGGGGAGGAGAGGGAGAGGGGAACGAGACAGCGTGAGTGAGGAAGAGACAAAGGCACAGGGCTGAACAGATGTTTTATACCCCTGAACACATTATATACCAGCGAGGTAAACAATTTACACAGACTGGGACAGTCCATATGTGAGTGTGTGTCTGTCTGTGTGTCGATCTGTGTGTGTGTGTGTGTGTGTCATTCTGTCACTGCAAGTGTTTGTAGGGCCGGTTCCATGCATAAGATACATACAGGGTCACTCAGGGCCTCCAACTGGAAGGAGGCCACTGAGATATTCTTAAGTCTCTGAGCTCGAGTCCAAGTCAAGTCTCATGTCTCTCTGGTAATAATGAGTGTTGTATCACCTGTTGGGTTCCATCCAAGCTGCTTATAACACTACATAACTATATATAAGTATTTAAAGTGTGTAATATGTTATTATGACTCCTTTATTTATTAGCATACAGTATCAGCTCTGTCTGATCAATTGTTTGGTAAATAATCAGTGTAAACAGGCGATTGCAATATGACAAAAACACCAAGAAAGCTTTACTTTAAAGTTAATAACTGTATTATGCCCTGTAACATGAATATACAGTACAGACTAAGAATTATGGTACTAAAGAAGAAACTACTCCCGCATGTGAAGTCCGAGTCAAGTCTGAAGTAATTTGAGGACGAGTCTCAAGTCAAGTCTGAAGTCACTGTGTGTGCGACTTAAGTGCGACTCCAGTCCGAGTCTCCAACTCGAGTCGTCATCGCTGGGAGGCCCCGACTGCTATGGGGAAGGTTGCTCCAAATTAAATGTTGCTTATGTGCACGTGTTCATTTACCAGGACCCTACGCCCGGACTTGGTGAAGAAGGCGAAGATGGTGTGGAAGATACTGCCACTGTCCTGGGGAACGGTACAGGGCTGAGGGTTCCAATGAGAGGTGCAGTTCCCCCGCCCCTCTGCCACCTGGAGTCACAAGGGAAGAGGGAGATGAGGGGGAGAGGAGGGGAGGACAGGGGAGAGGAGGGGGAGGGGGAGAGGAGGACAGGGGGAGAGGAGGGGAGGACAGGGGGAGAGGAGGACAGGGGGAGAGGAGGGGAGGGGGAGAGAAGGGGAGGACAGGGGGAGATGAGGGGAGGACAGGGGAGAGGAGGGGGAGGACAGGGGGAGAGGAGGGGTAGAGGAGGACAGGGGGAGATGAGGGGAGGACAGGGGGAGAGGAGGGGGAGAGGAGGGGGAGAGGAGGGGGAGGGGGAGAAGAGGGGTAGAGAAAAACACATAAGGATTCTTCAACAACATAGACAATTTGACAAGAAGCTCCAGAAGCTCCAGAGCAAAAACAAAGATTTGGCTTTAAAATCCCTTTGATGGTGATACAATCTTCTTCCCGCCTTCACAATAAGTTCACTTGTTTTAAACAGGCTGACGACGTGTTTTAATTGTCCGGGTGTGAGACGGTTCGTGAGTGATGGGAAATGTATGCGCCTGCTTCCTCTGACTGGAAGTTGTTTAGACGGCTGGCAGATGGTGGGACTCATAAGGGTTTGGGGTTTACAGAGGGAGTGGGGTTTACAGAGGGAGTGGGGTTTACAGAGGGAGTGGGGTTTACAGAGGGGGTGGAGTTTACAGAGGGAGTGGAGTTTACAGAGAGAGTGGGGTTTACAGAGGGAGTGGGGTTTACAGAGGGAGTGGGGTTTACAGAGGAGGGGGTTTACAGAGGGAGTGGGGTTTACAGAGGGAGTGGGGTTTACAGAGGAGGGGGTTTACAGAGGGAGTGGGGTTTACAGAGGGAGTGGGGTTTACAGAGGGAGTGGGGTTTACAGAGGGAGTGGAGTTTACAGAGGGAGTGGGGTTTACAGAGGGAGTGGAATTTACAGAGGGAGTGGAGTTTACAGAGGGAGTGGAGTTTACAGAGGGAGTGGGGTTTACAGAGAGACTGGGGTTTACAGAGAGAGTGGGGTTTACAGAGGGAGTGGGGTTTACA
This sequence comes from Dallia pectoralis, assembly GCA_029465975.1. Classification (NCBI taxonomy): domain Eukaryota; kingdom Metazoa; phylum Chordata; class Actinopteri; order Esociformes; family Umbridae; genus Dallia; species Dallia pectoralis. The sequence continues at coordinate 8,306,253 of CM055764.1, read as the reverse complement.
GAGAGACTGGGGTTTACAGAGAGAGTGGGATTTACAGAGGGGGTGGGGTTTACAGAGGGAGTGGAGTTTACAGAGAGAGTGGGGTTTACAGAGGGAGTGGGGTTTACAGAGGAGGGGGTTTACAGAGGGAGTGGGGTTTACAGAGGGAGTGGGGTTTACAGAGGAGGGGTTTACAGAGGGAGTGGGGTTTACAGAGGGAGTGGGGTTTACAGAGGGAGTGGAGTTTACAGAGGGAGTGGGGTTTACAGAGGGAGTGGGGTTTACAGAGGGAGTGGAGTTTACAGAGAGAGTGGGGTTTACAGAGGGAGTGGGGTTTACAGAGGGAGTGGGGTTTACAGAGGGAGTGGAATTTACAGAGAGAGTGGAGTTTACAGAGGGAGTGGGGTTTACAGAGGGAGTGGGGTTTACAGAGGGAGTGGAGTTTACAGAGGGAGTGGGGTTTACAGAGGGAGGAGGAGAGAGATAATTTGGGGAAAGAAGAGGACGGGAAGAAACGGGTGGAGAAGATAAAATAGTGAGAAAGGAGGAGAATGAGAGCAAAGGAGAGTGGAGAAAAGTGTTGATCCTCTGTTATGTTTACTTACTTACTTAAAATAATAGAATAGTCTGTAAGTGTGAACAGATTTCTGGCATGTTTTGTGTCCCTGTGTTAAGAGCACTTCTCTCTACTTACTCTATGATATATATTATCTATATAAATAAAGGCATTGCTGAATCACAGGCATATTGTTTATTTAACAACAACATCCTGATTAATGATAAAGCATGTTGTTTTTGGCATCAGTGGTACAGCTCCACCATTTGGTCCCAACCAGATTGGGTTTCACTCTATTCATTGTATCATTGTTAGCGACACCATGTACACCAATACACGTGGCAATGGTTTGATATGGTTTGATATGGCACGTTTGGGGGGGGGGGCTATGTAATGTTCTCATGTACAACACAACATGAGTACCGCATAACTTGTTGTTATTTTCTCTTACACAGAAATAACACTGAATTATGTCAGGATGAAAGTAGGATTATTTGAGCACATTGTTTGACTTGCTGCCTGCGTTTATCTGGCCTTGCTGGTGCTAATAGATGTATTTAAATATAATACAGTGGAAGAAGAAAACCCCCCAGCAGGATGTATGACCTCCCCTCATTCCAGAGGTGGGACGTGACTGAGGTAGTGTTAACGCAAACCGTATCCTCTATGGCATCCTATTCACTACTCCCTGCACTTCATTTGACCAGGGTCTTTGCAAGTGATCCACGTTACAGAATCGCGGCGCGTTCTGCGTGTGTCCGACGCCCCCCGACCCGGGATTCAACCTCCGTCAACCCCCTCTCTGGTTTCGTGCAGGCCGCCTAATCCCTCCGAATGATTCCAGATGTGGCCATGCGGACTGGGAGAGAGTCTCCACGGTCTCCACGGTGACAGCTCCTGTCCTACCGTTCAGCAAGTCAACACAACGAACAAGGGCCCCCGCTCCAGATCTGTATAAACCCGACGGGTGGGGTACGGGGAAAAGAAAATACGGCAGGCCTCTGTCGCACCCGGGGTTTTCTGAGCCTAAATGTTGCCGAGACAAAACGATCTTTGAGGCTACGGTTGCTGCATCAACATCTCCCCTTGATCTGCATTTATCTTGGCCTCAGAGGGCGACCTGCACTCTGCTCTGATAGGTCCTCTGTGCCGAGATCCCAGACCACGGATCTACTAGAAGCCTATTATGGCGCCTTGTATTTAGTGTGTTAGCCAGTTTAGCTCCGTAGCATCCGGCTGTGAGGGAAAACACGGGTAATGACCGAACGAAACATGCAGAACGGACGCCCCACACAGGTGGGTGAACCAAAGAAGGTACTGCCCTTGGGTAAATCAACATGTGGTCGACATACACATATAGAGTTGCTTTATTGTCTGATTTACTTAAGCTGTATTGTTCCCCTCTAGATTTCTTCTCTATAGTCATCTGTTGGACACACGAACAGACAGGTAGATAAAATTCTGACAGACAAACAGGTGGACAGACAGGTAGATAAACTGCTGTTGGACAAACCGGTGGACAGACATGTAGATAAACTGCTGTTAGACAGATGGTAGGACAGACAGGTAGATAAACTGCTGTTAAACAGATGTTGGACAGACAGGTAGATAAACTGCTGTTAGACAGATGGTGGACAGACAGGTAGATAAACTGCTCTATAAGACAGACGGTGAGACAGACAGGTAGATAAACTGCAGTTAGACAGATGGTGGACAGACAGGTAGATAAACTGCTCTATAAGACAGACGGTGAGACAAACAGGTAGATAAACTGCTATTAAACAGACGGTGAGAAAGACAGGTAGATAAACTGCAGTTAGACAGACGGTGGGACAGACAGTTCATTGCAGACCAGACAAACCCACCTGTGTGTCTATAATGTGGAACATGTCTGCCCCATTCCCTGCCAGTCTGTTTGGGATCCGGATGTTCACCATGGAGCCAGGTAACCTGCTGGGACCATTGTTAATCACCTGGAGCAAGACAGTGGAGAAATATTAAGAACAGGTAGATGGTGACGGAGGAGACAACAACGGAGTCTGATGTGATTCAGGTAGAGACTTGAGCTAATGGAGAGATTGTCCGGGATGTAGAACAATTGGGTTGAGATTTGACATGTTAAAGATCTACCTCTGCTACAGCAAATAAAACGACCTGACCCGACCCAGACCAGTGATACCGGTACCTGAAAGGTGAAGTTGAGAGGCTGGAAGTTGCACTCCATGTCTTCTAGCTGAACGAAGCGAGACGCAGCAATGGAGTTCCCATAGACAAATGATGGTGGGTTAACAGCACTGTGGATGGACAGTAACACAGGCAGACATATCAAATGATGGTGGGTTAACAGCACTGTGGATGGACAGTAACACAGGCAGACATATCAAATGATGGTGGGTTAACAGCACTGTGGATGGACAGTAACACAGGCAGACATATCAAATGATGGTGGGTTAACAGCACTGTGGATGGACAGTAACACAGGCAGACATATCAAATGATGGTGGGTTAACAGCACTGTGGATGGACAGTAACACAGGCAGACATATCAAATGATGGTGGGTTAACAGCACTGTGGATGGACAGTAACACAGGCAGACATATCAAATGATGGTGGGTTAACAGCACTGTGGATGGACAGTAACACTGGCAGACATATCAAATTAGGAGCTCCCGGATTCATCACAGTTGGGTCCACTGACTGCGTTGGATAACTGCATATATTGGTATTGGCACGAATGCCATTTTTGTGGAATGACTTACGGCACTAACCCGCATGTCAGTAAACAGGATCCCACCAAACCAGACACGACAAGGAGTTGACTGTTTTATGTGGAAATGATGTACTATCCTAGCTTTTGCATAACATGGGGGGAATGTATTCTGCAATCCTAATTAAAGGCTATTTTTCTCTGGCTGCATCCTTATCAGAGGGTTCAGAGAAGAGAGGGAGAAATCCGATCACTCACACACCTATGTTCCTCCTCAGAGGCAAACTCTCCCATCTGATGTCATACTGATGTCTGATAATGGCATACTACTGTCAGATAATGTTGTCTAATAATATCATACTGCTGTCTGATAATGTTGTCTAATAATATCATACTGCTGTCTGATAATGTTGTCTAATAATATCATACTACTGTCAGATAATGTTGTCTAATAATATCATACTGCTGTCAGATAATGTTGTCTAATAATATCATACTGCTGTCTGATAATGTTGTCTAATAATATCATACTGCTGTCTGATAATGTTGTCTAATAATATCATACTGCTGTCTGATAATGTTGTCTGATAATATCATACTGCTGTCTGATAATGTTGTCTGATAATATCATACTGCTGTCTGATAATGTTGTCTGATAATATCATACTGCTGTCTGATAATGTTGTCTGATAATATCATACTGCTGTCTGATAATGTTGTCTGATAATAATATCATACTGCTGTCTGATAATGTTGTCTAATAATATCATACTGCTGTCAGATAATGTTGTCTGATAATATCATACTGCTGTCTGATAATGTTGTCTAACTGCTGTCTGAATAATGTTGTCTGATAATATCATACTGCTGTCTGATAATGTTGTCATACTGCTGTCAATAATCATACTGCTGTCTGATAATGTTGTCTAATAATATCATACTGCTGTCTGATAATGTTGTCTAATAATATCATACTGCTGTCTGATAATGTTGTCTGATAATATCATACTGCTGTCTGATAATGTTGTCTAATAATATCATACTGCTGTCTGATAATGTTGTCTAATAATATCATACTGCTGTCTGATAATGTTGTCTGATAATATCATACTGCTGTCTGATAATGTTGTCTGATAATATCATACTGCTGTCTGATAATGTTGTCTGATAATATCATACTGCTGTCTGATAATGTTGTCTGATAATGTCATATTGCTGTCTGATAATGTTGTCTGATAATATCATACTGCTGTCTGATAATGTTGTCTGATAATGTCATACTGCTGTCAGATAATGTTGTCTGATAATATCATACTGCTGTCTGATAATGTTGTCTGATAATATCATACTGCTGTCAGATAATGTTGTCTGATAATATCATACTGCTGTCTGATAATGTTGTCTGATAATATCATACTGCTGTCTGATAATGTTGTCTAATAATATCATACTGCTGTCTGATAATGTTGTCTAATAATATCATACTGCTGTCAGATAATGTTGTGTGATAATATCATACTGCTGTCTGATAATGTTGTCTAATAATATCATACTGCTGTCTGATAATGTTGTCTGCTAATATCATACTGCTGTCTGATAATGTTGTCTGATAATATCATACTGCTGTCTGATAATGTTGTCTAATAATATCATACTGCTGTCTGATAATGTTGTCTGATAATATCATACTGCTGTCTGATAATGTTGTCTGATAATATCATACTGCTGTCTGATAATGTTGTCTGATAATATCATACTGCTGTCTGATAATGTTGTTGTGCTGTCTGATTAATAGAGACAACCAGACTGATACACTACTGGGGACAACAATGGTCCATTTCCACACAGGATTAACTTTAGTGTTCCCCCGGGAAAAGCTCAGACATTTCTGTTTCCACACATGGTACCGGTCCTGCTTCCTCTTGGCACCAAATTCAGGCTAATGGATCTCATGAGCTTGCATTTACATAAAAATGTTTTGACAATTCTCACAAAGAAACTTCAAATTTCAACTAAATAGAATTGACGTTCCTCGGTCTCAGGTAACAGCAACAGCTGGTTGGATCAAATAATGTATTGTGATGGTTGTAAAGCTGCCTCAAACAACACCTTAGCTTTTCGCTGGATCCTATTATGTCTCCTGACTACATCAGGATTTTCATATGAAGCTAGTCTCATTGTGGTGTTTTCTCCATGTGTGCCCAATTGTATTACACTTCATAAAGATTATATACACAAATATGATTAGCCTAGCTTGATCATTACCTACCATTTTAGTATGCAGCCCATGCTTCTTAAAACTGTGTATCTAATTATAAACTGTGTGGTTAGAATTCTGAATGTTGATTGGCTGCAAACGACGATAATAACAGCCATGATATGACATCATCTGTACAACATATGGATATGTTTCCAGACATTACTGTACATTACTGTATAACTTACTGGAAATGTATCCAGACAATAAGGCACGTTACTGTACATTACTGTACTACATACTGGATATGTGCTCAGGCAAAGCGACGATGGTTTGACCTCTCCATCTTCGTACCACTCACCCGGTAATAATGGAGTCCACCTCGTGGACCAGAGGAATAGACAGATCTAACGCGTTGTCCTGCAGTTTGTGCTCTGGATTGGCACTACAATGGAAAAAACAAAACACGCTTTTGACGTACAGCTGGATGCGGGTAGATGATAACAAATAAATAAATAATAATTATAGCAATAATACTAGTAATAAATACAGCAATAATACTAGTAATAAATACAGCAATAATAATAGTAATAAATACAGCAATAATAATAGTAATAAATACAGCAATAATACTACTAATAAATACAGTAATAATAATAGTAATAAATACAGTAATAATAATAGTAATAAATACAGTAATAATAATAGTAATAAATACAGCAATAATACTAGTAATAAATACAGCAATAATACTAGTAATAAATACAGCAATAATACTAGTAATAAATACAGCAATAATACTAGTAATAAATACAGTAATACTAATAGTAATAAATACAGTAATAAATACAGTAATAAATACAGTAATAAATACAGTAATAATATTAGTAATAAATACAGCAATAATACTAGTAATAAATACAGTAATAATAATAGTAATAAATACAGTAATAATACTAGTAATAAATACAGCAATAATACTAGTAATAAATACAGTAATAATAATAGTAAGAAATACAGTAATAATAATAGTAATAAATACAGTAATAATACTAGTAATAAATACAGCAATAATAATAGTAATAAATACAGCAATAATAATAGTGTAGTAAGGATATTCCAAGGCAAATGCAGTTATCAACATCAATGTAAGTCCACAGATCAACTGTCATAACTTCACTCTGAGTCCCTGATTGGAACATTTGAAAAAGGACAGAATTATGTGTTGGTGTTTTACCAGCCCATGTTTATGGACAATGTTAATTATTATCGGGGTCTGGACTTACCGAGACAAAAAAACTTAACTGTGTCTGTAACCGCTCAACGTACCTTTTCGTGTGAACGTAAAAATGCAACGTCTCATTTTCCCCTGTAAGACGGCTTGTGTCGAAGATCACTGCAAGATGATACTGAGGAGACAAAAAGAAAGATTATAGTTGTTTGGGGGAATTGAAAATGTGTAGGACGCCATCCTGTTCTGTCTGTACTAGATTGTAAATGTTCAGTAGGACGCCATCCTGTTCTGTCAGTACTAGATTGTAAATGTTCAGGACGCCATCCTGTTCTGTCAGTACTAGATTGTAAATGTTCAGGACGCCATCCTGTTCTGTCTGTACTAGATTGTAAATGTTCAGGACGCCATCCTGTTCTGTCAGTACTAGATTGTAAATGTGTAGGACGCCATCCTGTTCTGTCAGTACTAGATTGTAAATGTGTAGGACGCCATCCTGTTCTGTCAGTACTAGATTGTAAATGTGTAGGACGCCATCCTGTTCTGTCAGTACTAGATTGTAAATGTTTAGGACGCCATCCTGTTCTGTCAGTACTAGATTGTAAATGTGTAGGACGCCATCCTGTTCTGTCAGTACTAGATTGTAAATGTTCAGGACGCCATCCTGTTCTGTCAGTACTAGATTGTAAATGTTCAGGACGCCATCCTGTTCTGTCTGTACTAGATTGTAAATGTTCAGGACGCCATCCTGTTCTGTCAGTACTAGATTGTAAATGTTCAGGACGCCATCCTGTTCTGTCAGTACTAGATTGTAAATGTTCAGGACGCCATCCTGTTCTGTCAGTAAGATGTTCTGTCAGTACTAGATTGTAAATGTGTAGGACGCCATCCTGTTCTGTCAGTACTAGATTGTAAATGTTCAGGACGCCATCCTGTTCTGTCAGTACTAGATTGTAAATGTGTAGGACGCCATCCGGTTCTGTCAGTACTAGATTGTAAATGTTCAGGACGCCATCCTGTTCTGTCTGTACTAGATTGTAAATGTTCAGGACGCCATCCTGTTCTGTATGTACTAGATTGTAAATGTTCAGGACGCCATCCTGTTCTGTCTGTACTAGATTGTAAATGTGTAGGACGCCATCCTGTTCTGTCTGTACTAGATTGTAAATGTGTAGGACGCCATCCTGTTCTGTCTGTACTAGATTGTAAATGTGTAGGACGCCATCCTGTTCTGTCTGTACTAGATTGTAAATGTGTCAGGACGCCATCCTGTTCTGTCTGTACTAGATTGTAAATGTTCAGGACGCCATCCTGTTCTGTCAGTACTAGATTGTAAATGTGTAGGACGCCATCCTGTTCTGTCAGGTACTAGATTGTAAATGTGTAGGACGCCATCCTGTTCTGTCTGTACTAGATTGTAAATGTGTAGGACGCCATCCTGTTCTGTCTGTACTAGATTGTAAATGTGTAGGACGCCATCCTGTTCTGTCTGTACTAGATTGTAAATGTGTAGGACGCCATCCTGTTCTGTCTGTACTAGATTGTAAATGTGTAGGACGCCATCCTGTTCTGTCTGTACTAGATTGTAAATGTGTAGGACGCCATCCTGTTCTGTCTGTACTAGATTGTAAATGTGTAGGACGCCATCCTGTTCTGTCTGTACTAGATTGTAAATGTGTAGGACGCCATCCTGTTCTGTCTGTACTAGATTGTAAATGTGTAGGACGCCATCCTGTTCTGTCTGTACTAGATTGTAAATGTGTAGGACGCCATCCTGTTCTGTCTAGTACTAGATTGTAAATGTGTAGGACGCCATCCTGTTCTGTTGTACTAGATTGTAAATGTGTAGGACTCCTGTTCTGTCTGTACTAGATTGTAAATGTGAAGGACGCCATCCTGTTCTGTCTGTACTAGATTGTAAATGTGTAGGACGCCATCCTGTTCTGTCTGTACTAGATTGTAAATGTGTAGGACGCCATCCTGTTCTGTCTGTACTAGATTGTAAATGTGAAGAACGCCATCCTGTTCTGTCTGTACTAGATTGTAAATGTGTAGGACGCTATCCTGTTCTGTCTGTACTAGATTGTAAATGTGTAGGACGCCACCCTGTCCTGTCTGTACTAGATTGTAAATGTGTAGGACGCCATCCTGTTCTGTCTGTACTAGATTGTACATTTGATTGTCTGGACATAAACACTGGACTAAACAACAGGCGTTGACTATAGAAATGTGTTTGTCTAGTGTTTAGGGGAGTTGAACAGTGTTTAGGGGAGTCCTTATGGCTGCTGGGTAAATAATGAAACAAACAGAGCTTTTGTCTATATTACTAATTCAGTCATGGAGGTATACCTTAGTTTGTGCTCTCATAAACGGAAACCCCACGCTGCATTTGAGGAAGTCTAAGTCGACAAGAGCACAGGAAATGCCCTTCTCCTCCTGGAAGACACAAACACATACAGATTAGGGTAAGGAGAGTGAGCAAGCTCATTGGCCAAATAAACTGTCAGTCAATGGACATGTGGTGTGGATGAGAGACAAAGGGAGCATTAGAGTAGAAAAAAGATAGAGGGACAGAAAGAGAGAGAATGTGAAGTTAAGAGAGCGAGAGAGAGAGATAGGACACAGTGTGAGAGAGTGACTGATAGTGAGCACTTGTGTGAAGCACTGTGAAAACAGTGACAGGAGACCCAACACATATGACGACAACAACAACAGACAACAGAAAAGACAGCTGTCATATCCAGTTCTCCACACAGTGTACTGAACTGACCTACGGTGACAGTGGGAATAACCTGTTTATAACCAGTTCACCATTCAGGTATGAATGTAATAATATGACGCATGGTCAATGAACAAACTGCAGTAAAAATAAAATGATCACGCCCACACACACTCTCTTCTCTCCGTGGCCTGTGTTTAGAAGCTTATATAAACACGGAGCTTCACCAGCTGGACTGTGTAAACAGTGGGTCCGTGTGTCTGTGTGCGCGTGTGCGTATGTGTGTTCTGTGTGTGTTTGTATAAACACTCTGGACTTGACCCTGCGAGGAGGAAGAATTCAAACAGTGAGAGTTCACTAAAGGGCTCATGTTTCTATATCACTGTGTGTGTGTGTGTGTGTGCACGTCTGTGTGCACGTGCGACATCTCTGTGGAGGAGGATATAAAAAGACTGCGACGTATCACGACTTTGACAAGCTCGCCGATAAAACCAGACAAACTAGTGCTTCTGGCATGTTCAGAAAAGCAGGAGCCGGAGAACTTAAATCAGGGGACAAAAACATTTCTGAATTTATGCTGGCAGTGGTGAATCCAACTGCAGACGTTATGCGTTTCAAAAAACAACATCGGGATTTCTAACCCGGCTTTCAGCAGTGCAAGGCGGAGTAACAGTAAACTCTCTCTCCTCGATGCCAGCCAAACACGAGGCCGGGACACCATTTTAGCTCGTTAAGGATAAGAAAGGCTCTGACCACGTTACCTTTTATCTTGTATCCTATAAATTAGCCGGAATTAAAATCCCCAACTACTGATCTTCTAACTTCAGGATAAGAGATGTATTGAGGGAGCTGACTTGCATCTCATACTCACTCATACATGAAGTAGAAACACCTCAATTCACGGACCTTATATCCTAACAAACCAGCCATGTTGGTCTACTTTTTATTCTATTGCACATTTTAGAGGAAATGCGACGTCAATCATTTATCACTCCACCCCTCCTCCCCGCCCTAATCAGCACTTCCCCAACTCCTGAGCCCATGTCAGTGGGGTGGGGGGCTGCAGGTACCGACGCCCACAACCACCCCCCCCCCCCCCGCACGGATACAACCGCTGTCCCGACGGGGAGGGAGGAGATCCGAACAGAACTGTCAATAGAGGAACTTCCTGTCTGTTTCCTGTACCCCTGCAGTGCTATTGTGACACAGTCTGGGTCTCTGGGTATGGGTGCGGACTGGTGGATGAGAATGGATGAGGACACGGGACGAGTGTGGGAGGCAGCTATGTGGAGGGAGAGAACTCCAGTGACGGTCAGGGAGAGACGGAGAAGCCGTGTATAACATCTGAAATGCCTTGATCCCTATGGAAAGAAACAAATAAATCACACTGCTATTATATCTAGTGGGTCACGTCGCTTTGGCTATGGTTTCACATGCCCACAAATCTCTTTAGATGTAATTGATAGTGAGAGACAGACAGAAAGGGCATGAGAGAAAGATTTGGGGGGAAGGGGAGATGTAGTGAGCCTGTTTACCCATAACCCACCCGGCAGGTTCTTGAGAAAGCCCAGAGAGGACATATGGCATGGTTTTTCCTCTCCGTGGGGGGCGACGAGGGGAAAGGGGTCTGTTGTCTGTTTTTTCAGCCCTGCCTCCTCCTCTTTATCACTTTCTCTGGTATTTATCTCTTTCTGTATCACTTTTTCTATGGACTTCCACTGTTTTCACTCTCTGTGGTTCCAATCATATTCCTCTGTTGTCTCAAAATGTCCCAATTTTGCTCTCGCTCGTTCTGTCTCACCCCTCGTTCTGTCTCACCCCTCGTTCTGTCTCACCCCTCGTTCTGTCTCACCCCTCGTTCTGTCTCACCCCTCGTTCTGTCTCACCCCTCGTTCTGTCTCACCCCTCGTTCTGTCTCACCCCTCGTTCTGTCTCACCCCTCGTTCTGTCTCACCCCTCGTTCTGTCTCACCCCTCGTTCTGTCTCACCCCTCGTTCTGTCTCACCCCTCGTTCTGGCTCACCCCTCGTTCTGGCTCACCCCTCGTTCTGCCTTCCCAAGTGTTCTTACTCCATCCTCTGTCCTTTCCCTCACCTCTTTCAGGCACTATAGTATTTTTCTGTTGTGATACGTCTAAATGTATACGTTAAAGATACTTCAGTCTCTATACTAGTTCGCAGGGAATGGTACCAATATCCCCCACCTTCCCCCCTCCCTATCTCCCTTCATCCTTTAACTGTCTCTGGTCTTCTTCATTATACACCCATTCCTGTTTTATCTCTTTGACCCTCTCCCTGTCTTTCCATTTCTCTTTTCCTGTCTCAGTCGTGTTTCTCCCACAGTCTTTGCCCTTTCACATCGGGTAACCCACAAATGGTAGACCCCGTTAAATGTCACTATGTTTACCGGCGTTTCTTTAGCGTCGGCAGAAGGTATCAGCAGAGCCGGACATTTGAAGGGGATGAGTGTACCCAGGAGTCCAGTCCAAAACGTTTCTCTCCCCACCCTTTCCTTCCTCTTTGGCCGCTGACCCGATAGAATCTCGGACACTCTCTCTGGTAGATTTCGACATCTAAACACTCACTCAAAACGTCGAACATTGTACGCTGAGGGGAATGTAACCCAGACTCCCTGTTCGTTGACATCTTTAAGACAGGAGCTCCCCGGCACACAGCTGATATTCGTCTAAACTAAAGCCGTCAAATTGAACGTGTAAATAAGTGCACTTGTTTTATCGGCATGACCTTTTTAAACATGAAACATTCCACAGGACATCGCTGATTACGCCCGTCTGGTCGACATCCGTCATTGATGAAATCCGATCATGGATTCAAAATAATTTAAGAAAATCATCTAGGTCACGTGCTGTTTACATCAAACTGTGAGAGACTGCTTTTAGGTTTAATAATGTATGAAAATGTCACTTAAATGAAACCATAAAGTCCTGGCACCATATCTCCCCTATCCTCTGTGAGCTCCATTGGCTCCCTGTTAAATTCCGCATTCAATTTAAAATTCTCCTCTTGACTTTCAGAGCCCTCCATCATCTGGCTCCACCCTATCTAACTGATCTCCTCCTTCTCTACACACCCTCACGCTCTCTCCGCTCTGCTCATGCTGGCCTACTCCTCATCATACCCGGTTCCAAACTTCAGAGTTTTGGGGACAGGGCCTTCTCCAGGACGGCTCCGCGACTCTGGAACTCACATCCGTGAACTTGACTCCATTGACATCTTCCGCACACGTCTTAAACACCATCTTTTCACACTAGCCTTCCCTTAGACCTCTTGTTGTGGTTGTTTGTTGTTCTTTGTTATATTTATATAGAAGTTTTTTTTTTTTTCATTGTGTCTGTTTTTGTTTACAACTGTTCTGCTGCCTGTCTGTCCTGTAAAGCGTCTTTGGGTTTTTTTAAAAAGCGCTATAGAAATAAAATGTATTATTATTATTATTATAATATAATTGTAACTCAGCGACCAGCTTTTCTGACATTATCCAAACTGTAAACGGCTACGGCTAAGAGGAAGGTGTGCTAGACAGATTGAAGACGTCTGAAAGAGCTAAAAAAAAAACACACAACAGAAGTCACTTTGTTTGACCATCCAGAAGAGATAGAGCTGTGGACAATTATGTCATTGTAGTTGTAGCTAACCAAAATAATTATTTGACACCGTCAATTTTGAATGTACCCAATCTTGACAAACCTTCTTTCCCTCAGTCGTCTACCTCTACTAGCTACAAACTGGGCATACGACTCTATGCTTTCTGCTGCTAGAAAAACAGTGACAAGGCAGATTTACTATTGAGCTGCCGTTATGGATGCGGCAGGTTGATAGAAAACACATACTATTGGATCAATGTATCAATGTCCAACAAATTCCCCTGTAAATCATCACAAGTCCATCCTTTTCTCCACCAGCATTCCAACCTTCTCTTTCACTCCTCCCTCCTCTCTATCTCTGTAAATCTCAGCCGGTCCAGATGTACGCTACCCTCCCCTAACCTTCACATCATAACTCACAGTACCTGCTAATACTGTTCCTATGCCGATGCCTAAAATGAGCTTTGCGTCTTCAAATGTGTTTCTTCTTTCTTTCTTAAGTTCCGTTCAAACACAATCTAATCGTATGAATTTTGACCACAAGCACGATCCTTCACAGCCGGGTTTGGTACTCTTAATCAGAACAGTATTTCTGTTAAACGTCTGACACCGGTACCACATCCTCCTGGTTGGCGACGTTTACATTATGCAAAATATTTGAAAAGCCTACAGTATTTTACCTGTCAACAGGAGCTGTTTTACTGGTATAATCACAAAAGTGTCAAGCCCACCCAACTGTTTGTCCTGGATATCTCAAGCCTTTATATTAAATGATTCCAGTTGAATTTGAACCCATGTCAGCGACCTTTCTGCACGCTCTCTGAGGAGCGAGATGTTGTTGAGCTTCTGAAACCAATTTACCACCGTGGTTTTCGGGCGGCTCCAGTTGCAAGAAAAAAAACAAAAGACGACCAGACCTCCACTCTGAAAGGTGGGAAGGGGAGTTTACGCACAGATCCCAGATCCCCTCCATTGCCACGCACGCACACACACACGCACTCGCACACGCACACGCACACGCACACACACACACACACACACACACACACACACACATATCCATACTTACATCCATACATACCAAGTAATTAGAAAAGTAATTCACCGTAGACTGAGTGAGGTTGTTGCTGCATGTGACACGGCAGTCACATTCAAATACTATGCAGATTCATCTATAACAACGTTTTAATACTTTCTGATCTAGCTTGTCCATTGCGGTGGTCCAGAAAGCTCAAGAACCACGTCCGCTTCCAGCACAGTTAAAACACACGCTCAAAGTTTCTGTAAGACTCCAAAAAGCATTTGACTGGCTGTGAGAAATTCCACTCTCTACTATTTATATTGTTTGTTTCCTGTCAGTCACTTTCTAACGCGGCTGATTGCTTGACCTATCGGCTTCTTAAACAAAGAGGACCTCAACTTTTCACCTTCTCAGACAAAGAGAGACTCTGTTGCAGAAAGTAAGCCAATACCAAATGTCAACCTGACGATAATGATTTATTAAATTAGCCAAGGAACTAAAACAAGATATAACGGTCCAATAATATTGTGCTTATTAGATTCTACTCAAATATCCAGTCAGCTTTTGGTAGTCTTTTTTGTTGCTTTTGGCATCTCTCTTAACCCCTCGTACTTTATTTTTTTAACCCTTGACCTCCCTCCTCCCAGTCGGCCATGCTCTGGTGTCTCTGTTCTCAGCAGTGCTGCACGTGGACACTTCCTAGCACAGTATCATCGGATATTATCGGATACTGCTGGACATAACTCTCATTAGTCTACATGTATGTAATGTAAGTATAATGTGTGGACATAACTCTCATTAGTCTACATGTATGTAATGTAAGTATAATGTGTGGACATAACTCTCATTAGTCTACATGTATGTAATGTAAGTATAATGTGTGGACATAATTCTCATTAGTCTACATGTATGTAATGTAAGTATAATGTGTGGACATAATTCTCATTAGTCTACATGTATGTAATGTAAGTATAATGTGTGGACATAAGTGTCATTGGTCTACATGTATGTAATGTAAGTATAATGTGTGGACATAACTCTCATTAGTCTACATGTATGTAATGTAAGTATAATGTGTGGACATAACTCTCATTAGTCTACATGTATGTAATGTAAGTATAATGTGTGGACATAACTCTCATTAGTCTACATGTATGTAATGTAAGTATAATGTGTGGACATAACTCTCATTAGTCTACATGTATGTAATGTAAGTATAATGTGTGGACATAATTCTCATTAGTCTACATGTATGTAATGTAAGTATAATGTGTGGACATAACTCTCATTAGTCTACATGTATGTAATGTAAGTATAATGTGTGGACATAAGTCTCATTGGTCTACATGTATGTAATGTAAGTATAATGTGTGGACATAAGTCTCATTGGTCTACATGTATGTAATGTAAGTATAATGTGTGGACAGCGGTGACTGTGTGACAGCACTCTAACGGAACATCCTGCTCCCAGCCAAGAACTCAAACACCAAACAAGTTATTTGTTTTTCTGGAAAAACAGCATGCGGTTTTAGGGAAATGGTTGCAGCTTAAATGTGGAGGGTAAAATCCGTAACAGAACTATTTTCACACACGGTGCATACTGGGAAATGATGACTTGAACATCATCATCTTCTGTTAAACATCGAAGCACGTTCAGTGGTGCCATGTCCTGTGCTTTTGTGTATCTGCAGAATCTGTGAAACGTTTCCAAAATCTTAGGTTTTCAGGATTTTGCAGATGTAGAAATAATTTTCTGAATAGTCACTCCTATTTCCACAAATCATTTAACAGGAGTTTATTGAACCTTTTGATGATGCTGTAATTTGGCAACCCTATCTTTTGACGTGGGTGGACTGTAACCAGCCAGCAAAAATAACTAGCTATCCTTCAGGGAACAGACTCGTGCTGATACGTCTTTAATCTACACAAAAAAGTCTGTGTCCCATCATGCTCTTATCACTCCTCACTCTTCTACTTTACTATATCCTCTCTCTCTCACTCCTCACTCTTCTACTTTACTATATCCTCTCTCTCTCACTCCTCTCTCTTCTACTTTACTATATCCTCTCTCTCTCACTCCTCTCTCTTCTACTTTACTATATCCTCTCTCTCTCACTCCTCTCTCTTCTACTTTACTATATCCTCTCTCTCTCACTCCTCTCTCTTCTACTTTACTATATCCTCTCTCTCTCACTCCTCTCTCCTCTTCTTTACAGCCTGTGCAGCCAGAACAACTTAGAGCTCAATGCTCTAAAGACAGTGGAGATGGTTGTGGACTTCAGGAGAAACTCAGCCCCACTCTCACCCATCACCCTGTGTGGCTCCCTCGTCAATACGGTAGAGTCCTTCCGCTTCCTGGGCACCATCCTCTCACAGGACCTCAAGTGGGATTTAATCATCTGCTCACTGACCAGGAAAGCTCAACAGAGGATGTACTTCCTTCGGCAGCTGAAGAAATTCAACCTGCCTAAGACTATGATGGTCCACTTCTACTCAGCCATCATTGAGTCCA
The DNA here is from genome assembly GCA_029465975.1 of Dallia pectoralis. Classification (NCBI taxonomy): domain Eukaryota; kingdom Metazoa; phylum Chordata; class Actinopteri; order Esociformes; family Umbridae; genus Dallia; species Dallia pectoralis. Next base: position 8,289,730 of record CM055764.1, on the reverse strand, counting down.
TCCTCACCTCATCCATCACCGTCTGGTACCCTGCTGCTACAGCCAAAGACAAGAGCAGACTGCAGCGTATTATCCGCTCAGCTGAAAAGGTGATAGGCTGCAGTTTGCCTAGCCTCGAGGATCTGCACACCTCGAGGGCTCTGAGGTGAGCTAGGAAGATTGTGGCAGACCCCTCTCACCCCGGACACTCGCTGTTCAATCCACTCCCCTCTGGCAGAAGGCTTCGGTCCATCAGGACTAAAACCTCACGCCACAAGAACAGTTTCTTCCCATGTGCTACTGGCCTCCTCAACAAGACCAGGGGTGAACACAAGCCTTGAACTATGACCCATCTCACTTAAGCCTCGAACTCTGACCCACTCCTTTTGCACATTGCCTGATTTGCACTACATTTTTGCTCTATTGCACTGTTGTTTTTTGGTATCTTATTGTTATTTTTTTGTACATACTATCCCTCTACCCCCTCATCCCTTTAGTTTAATTTATATTGTTCTATTCACATGTTGCATGTAAGCACCTTCCTGCCACAGTAAATTCCACGTCTGTTCACACATTCAATGGCGAATAAACACTTTTCTGATTCTGATTTTCTTTCTCCTCTTTTCCTATCCTACTCTCCAGTTTTACAGCTCAACCCTGTAAGAAGAAAGAAACAGGCTATGTCTGTTCTTCTATAGTTGAGGCCAAGGCATTTTCTGAAGTTCTTGAATTCCACAGACAATTCTAATGTCCTAAAGTTACCACAGATCATGATCCAGTGTAAACATGAAGCCAACTGGTACTTAACGTTTCATATAAAATGGATGTGATGAATTCTATTGTTTTAATTCTGTTTAATGAAGACGTTTTTAAATAAAAATGTCCAAGCAGCAGCCGACAAACATGGTCAAGAATAGACAAGGTCCCTAAAATGTCACTTAACATATAAAACAACGCAACAAATAAACAACATAATACAGCAAACATGACAACGAGAAAGACCACATGATGCCCAACATGTAGCCAGACGATACTTCCACTTCCACTTCTTTATATAGATGTTCACACAGACTACTTCCTTCCGCCCAACAGCTGGCCCTAGCAACCACAAAAACTAAACAAACTAAACAGGAACCAACCTTCTGCCAGTAGTTGATGTAGAAGACCTCGTTGGAGAAGTTGAAGTAGATGTTTGTGTCGTAAGCGTCATCTCCTGTGTTGGAGATGGTTACGTTCAGAGAGACGTTCCTCACACCACCCAGGGCAAGATGTGGTCTCACGTGGAGCCTGAGGACAGGAATATCACAGTTACTGTGTTCTGTCATGGGGACTGGAACAAGGAAAACATCGGCAGAACGTGGAACGTGGAACAGCCAGGGCCAGGTGGTGGCTGTCCCCATGAGGAACCAGACGTTTCAGATGATTAACTACTGTTACGAGCTACTGTATTTCAGATAATGAACCACTGCATTACAGCTAATGACAACTGCATTCCAGTTAATGAAAAACTTAATATCAGTTAATGAGCTACTCTATTGCAGGTTATTAACTACTGGATTACAGCTAATGAACTATTGTATTCCAGTTGATGAACCACTTTATTCCAGTTGATTAACCATATTAGCTGAGGCCCTTCAGTCCATTAGCGTCATGCTAATCAACCGCAATTGGTTTCCATTATATTGGATCATTATAGTTCAACTCTAATTGAGAGTGATTTGTTCTGAAAGCAGCAAGCTCTAGCAGGGCAGCCAAAATTATGTTTCACACCGTTTATTTTGATGCAGAACAAACATGAACACAAGTGATTGTTTCACAACTCAGCAGCATGCAGCCAATGACTCAGAAGCACACTCCTTGAAGGAAAGGACCTCACAAGGAAAAGCATGGGTGGCTACCAATGGCCAAGAGAGCCAATCAGACAGACAAAAAGGAGACAGACAGGGACCAACAGGCAGACAGATAGACAGACAACAGACAAGAACAGGCAAACATCAGACAGAGATGGACAGACAGAGATGGACAGACAGAGATGGACAGACAGAGATGGACAGACAGAGATGGACAGACAGAGATGGACAGACAGAGATGGACAGACAGAGATGGACAGACAGAGATGGACAGACAGAGATGGACAGACAGAGATGGACAGACAGAGATGGACAGACAGAGATGGACAGACAGAGATGGACAGACAGAGATGGACAGACAGAGATGGACAGACAGAGATGGACAGACAGAGATGGACAGACAGAGATGGACAGACAGAGATGGACAGACAGAGATGGACAGACAGAGATGGACAGACAGAGATGGACAGACAGACAGAGATGGACAGACAGAGATGGACAGAGATGGACAGACAGAGATGGACAGACAGAGATGGACAGACAGAGATGGACAGACAGAGATGGACAGACAGAGATGGACAGACAGAGATGGACAGACAGAGATGGACAGACAGAGATGGACAGAGATGGACAGACAGAGATGGACAGACAGAGATGGACAGACAGAGATGGACAGACAGAGATGGACAGACAGAGATGGACAGACAGAGATGGACAGACAGAGATGGACAGACAGAGATGGACAGACAGAGATGGACAGACAGAGATGGACAGACAGAGATGGACAGACAGAGATGGACAGACAGAGATGGACAGACAGAGATGGACAGACAGAGATGGACAGACAGAGATGGACAGACAGAGATGGACAGACAGGACAGACAGAGATGGACAGACAGAGATGGACAGACAGAGATGGACAGACAGAGATGGACAGACAGAGATGGACAGACAGAGATGGACAGACAGAGATGGACAGACAGAGATGGACAGACAGAGATGGACAGACAGAGATGGACAGACAGAGATGGACAGACAGAGATGGACAGACAGAGATGGACAGACAGAGAGAGACAGACAGAGATGGACAGACAGAGATGGACAGACAGAGATGGACAGACAGAGATGGACAGACAGAGATGGACAGACAGAGATGGACAGACAGAGATGGACAGACAGAGATGGACAGACAGAGATGGACAGACAGAGATGGACAGACAGAGATGGACAGACAGAGATGGACAGACAGAGATGGACAGACAGAGATGGACAGACAGAGATGGACAGACAGAGATGGACAGACAGAGATGGACAGACAGAGATGGACAGACAGAGATAGACAGACAGAGATGGACAGACAGAGATGGACAGACAGAGATGGACAGACAGAGATGGACAGACAGACAGATAGACAGACAGAGATGGACAGACAGAGATGGACAGACAGACAGATAGACAGACAGAGATAGACAGACAGACAGAGATAGACAGAGATAGACAGACAGACAGATAGACAGACAGAGATAGACAGACAGACAGAGATAGACAGACAGACAGACAGACAGATAGACAGACAGAGATAGACAGACAGAGATAGACAGCCAGACAGATAGACAGAGATAGACAGACAGACAGAGATAGACAGACAGAGATAGACAGACAGAGATAGACAGGCAGAGACAGACAGAGAGAGATAGACAGACAGAGATAGACAGACAGAGATAGACAGACAGAGATGGACAGACCAGTGGTCTGACTTCGTGCTTGTTTTTACCCAGAAAGCAGTAGTTGCCCACGTAGTCTCAAGTCTGCAGCACAGTCATCAGACAGGCAGTTCTTCTCAAACCATGTCTAGAACGGGAAACAGAGGGAAAGAGAGGGGGGAAGAGAGTGGGAAAGAAAGTGGGAAAGAGAAGGGAGAAAAAGAGAGAGTGAGAGGGGGAAAGGGAGGGGGGGAAGAGAGGGAAAGAAAGAGAGAAATAAAGAAAGAGAGAGTGAAAGAGAGGGGGAAGTCTTTACATGACCATATGATCTTACACATTAAAACCCAACCTTAATCCTAAGACAAAAAATAAAATTAGTTTAATTGAAGACCAGAAAATTGTCCTCACCTGTCATGATTTACCTAGGGTTTCTGGGGGAGGAAGAGGACATGGAAGAGGCCATGGAAGAGGATATGGTTTGGGGGGGCACCAGGGTAAATGTGTGTGTGTGGAAAAATAAGATTCATCAATCTTCTGAATTCCACCCAGGGAAAGAAAGCCCAGCAGCAACACCAAGTGGTAACCCAAACCACCTCGTTAAACTACCTCGTTATAATGCTCATTTGAGGTTAGTTCTTTCTTTCTCTAAATGTCTCAGTTGGTAAATGCAGAGCAACACGTGACTTCTCATCTGCGTAACAGGAAAGGAAGTTTTAAATACTAGAAAGAGAAAGAAATTAAATGAATTTGTAACTGAATAAAAAGCACATTAACATCCCTGAGCATACCGGAATGTTAATTTGAAAAGATAAACGTGCGAGAGCAACAGACCTACTGTCACAATTCCTAGTTCACCAGGGACATCTAGTGGGCTTGGAGGGTTTTGGAGCATGTTTGTTTCATTCAGTCACAGCTGTTTAACATTTGGTTTGATTAAAATGTCACGGCTGTATGGGTTTTGGTGATTATGTGTGTATTTAAGTCACTGGATCTGGGTGCACAATTGTT